>JAGKQL010000006.1:3255945-3274188 GCA_018398635.1 Cyprinodon brontotheroides | reverse complement strand
GAAGAAATGCTGGTTTCACCGCGCAAAGAAAGAAAAACAACGGTGCTGAAAACGTCTGAGGACTTCTTAGTAAGTGGAGGAAGAGTACGAGTTCTTTATTTGAAGCTGAATGCGCTTGGTTTATTCCCGCCGCTTCCTAGGACCGTGGCGCCGCCAAGATGCGCCAGCGCTTATTAGGAAATCCTATACACTACCGTTTATGCTCTAAAAACATTCTAAAATGACTTCGCTTCGAGTAAATTCTGGATGCTACCCACTCAGGACACTTGGAATAGATTGGACGAGCCTGGTATGGAGGAATATTGACACGTTTTTGTGGACTTTATGGACCTTTTCTGCCTCGGGCGCCATAGACCTCCATTATTTGAATGTCAGCAGACAGCAAGAAGCCTCCCAGATCTCCAGATGCATTTGAGATATCAAAAAGTACTCCAGAGTGTTGCTCAGCATGGGGGTGAGTAGAAAATGAAGGCTAATCATGTTTTGGGTGTACTATTCCTTTAAAGTCAGTATACTATGCAACCGGTGCTGATTTTCCAGCGAGGCTCCCCAGAGGGCGAAAAATAAAAGTGCGCTTGGGTCGTGAAATACATGTATGCTCAGCTGTTCTCCTGATTTCTCCGGCCAAGCCAGGCACGTAAGTTGTTTTGAGCTTAGCAGACAGGCTTAAGCGCAACAAATCACCATGTCTACTGCCGCTGTAAGTGACTATTTTGTTCCAATTTTCGAAGTTTGAAAATTTAGCATGTTTTCATACATTATTTGTTATGCATGTGTCTAAATAACAAAAGATTGTAGTTGGCCAAGTTCTCGCCGATGAAAAGCAAGACCGACTCTGGGGAGACTTCTGAGCCTGTGGGTGCGGGCCGAGGGCTCCTGCAATTGCAAGTGCGGTATTTCCCCACAGACCACCAGGGCGGCCGAGAAAACCTTTGTTCAACCTGAAATGACTCATTTAATCATCCAAAACGTTATGGAACACATTAATTAACTGAAAAATGTTGCATAGTATGACTTTAAAATTAGAAAACACAATCGCATTGTCTTATTTCAAGTGCCTTTTATGTAAATATCTAATTTTAAGAGTAAAAATACTAATTCCATTGGCAAAATCATCTCATTTACCTATACTCAAATTAAAAAGGGTAAATACACTTAATTTAAGAACTTTTTATTTATTTCTAGGTCGTTTTTCCAGTGTGTTTTCAAAAATGGGGATAATTTTGTAGCTTTAACTGGTTTTAGAAACCTCTGCTATTTTGAAACATTTTATGATCTTTTTAATTTTGCGTTTTAATCCTTAGAATTGAAAATTACAAGCAATAAAAACGGAAAATGTCAGATAAGAATTTTGAAAAACCTGATTAGAATTCTAAACTTGTTAATTATTTCACGAGAAAATGCAAGAATTATAGAGTTAAGCATTTAATTTGTATTCCTCTGCTGGAGAAATGAATTATAAAGATGTTTTAAAAATATCTATGAAAAGTTCAACTATTTTGAGGATGACTTATGGATAAAGACAACATTTTTTTTATTTTTAGAGCAAAACTCTTATGATGCATAAATGTGTTTCTCTGTGTGTGGCTCAGTAGCTTATCCTGATCAAATTAGAAAATGACAGCTTCAAGTTAAGGATAATAAGGTGGAAATTACCCCCAAGGATTCAGTTTTTAAAGCATAACATCACAAATGTGTTCCAGCACCCTTTCCAGTGACTCACATACAAGCTTACCGCAGTCTGATCATTTAATTAGAAAACCAATATGCCTAAGATAGAAAACTAAAGAAATGAGTAAAAGGGATGAAACAATAAGGCCACAGGTGGCACCTCTTTATTGCAGGCGGAGATCAGAGGAACCCATTTAGCAAGAAAGGAGAGCTGTTAAGCAGAACCCCGGTCAGCCACCAACTGTGTAACTGACCCGATCCAAACTGTTGTGTCACATACAGCAGCTTGCTAAAGAGTCACACAATTTGAACTTTTCCACATAAAAAAATAAAAAATAACAGCAGCAACAAAACATCAGTATTTTACTGGGAAGCTAATGCAGCCTATCCTGCAACTTCAGAGTAAATGGGAACTAATACTTTACAAATGTTTCTATATTTTATAGGATGATTAACCCGTTAGGCCCCGCGGCCCCCGGTACAGGGCCCCACCGACACCTGCTTGTGTTTATCTGATTATAGAAATGGCCAAAACACAGTCACATGGTGTTTCCGTCCACACTCCTTTCAAATGCTTTAAAATATTTTTTTTATAAGTGGATTTTGTTTTATAGCTTTGTAAACAAATAAAATTAGCTTTAAAATCCCACCTGACATGTGTGACTCTGCGGGACTAATGCAACAGCAGTTGTTCATATTTAGTAGTGATGTTACGAGACGAGACGAGCCGAGGCTTCGAGGCGTGTGTGCGAGTAATGGAGGGGGCGTTTCCCCGTGTTCAGCGTGTCGAGGCGTGATTCATTTAGAGGCGGGGCCAAAATCAATGACGTCGAGGCCTCGCTAGCGTGAAACCAAGTGACCGCGTCGGAAGCGGTTGGGGAAGCGCAAAGAATTTTGAAAGGCATCTAAACAGCCTCAGTGTTCAGTCAAGATGTGGGAGTTTGGAGGAGAGCTGCTGTCAGCTGGATAGAGTTTGGATACATTCTAAGAATAGATTGGTTGTTTTTCCAACCAATCTAGTTGCTTAAAGCTAATTTGGTTTAAATAAACAATGTAATGATCAAAATTTGAGCAAACCACCAGACAAAGTCAGTGTTAACGCGTCTGTGTTTAAGAAGTATTTTCTCCCTACTATGGTCATCTACTTAGGTGGTGTCATCTGTAAGAGACAGGCTCCCACTCCAGAAGTTAATGGTTCAAGACCTGTCTTTGACTATTGAAATTTGCGATTAAACTGGCTGATGAGACTAATTTGCATTGTTTTGCCCGAGTAATAATATAGATTGGGTAAATTAGGTCAGTTTAATAATATTACTTTATCGATAGTTTCAAGGTGTTGCTTCATTGTATATCTCGTACCGTGTCTTTTGGTTGTGCTGTTCTTTTTTCATCTCGTTGCAGGTGATGAAGCAGACTGAAAATGTTTTGTCATTGTCTCCTTCCTATCTCCTCTTTCTTTCACATCTTTTTGTCCTTTTTTTTTTCCTTTTTCTTTTTCTTCTTCTGTTTTGTCTGCTCTACTTACATTTCAGTGTCCATATAAACTGTAAAACTCCCTGCATAACTATAATAAAGCAATTTATATAGATGAAACAAATTAATGGCGAGTAGCTGGCAATTGCCATACTGCTACACTTGTGAAAGCTCAAAATCTGTTGGGCTCTTTTTGGCATCAAGACGTTATTGCCACCTAGCCAGACAGGGTTGAAAATAAATAAATAAAAAATAAAAATTAGGTCGGTTTAGCCAAAAGATTGGCTGTATGCTGATGAGCTGCCCTCAGTCGCTCCAGGGTCATATGCCGAGCCAAAATGGGTAGTGGGCCTGTTAAATATCCACTGGACTTGGTTTCCGGGTTTGAAGACTGGTTTCATACACCCTCTCAAGGAAGCTTTTCTCAATTCAAAATGCCTGGATCCGCAGTGACTCAAACTCACTGTCAGGTTGGGGATAAGACTCAAACTCACTGCGGATCCAGACATTTGAATTGAGAAAGCCCTGCAGAGGTGGAGAAACGTCTTCAAATCTCGAAAACCAAGTCCAGTGGATATTTTTGAATTTTTGCTTAGACAAAAGATTGGTTGAACACAACTTCCAACCTAGATTAAATTAAAACCAAAAACATGGAAAACTATCATGTTCGAATAAAATGACTAACACCTTTCATTTTTGCTCATCATTGCTCATCAAAGTAATATCCCACTCTGGGATTATTAAAGTATTTCTGATTCTGATTGCCCAGTTTTACCCAATTTGCACAAAACACTTTCACTGTCTACTTGAGGTTTATTTCACTAAAATGGCAGAAAAACAGTGAACCTTAAATGATTATTCTAAGAAATTTTACACAAATTACAAAAAAGATTTTATTATTTTATTATACACACCAACCATTAACAATTTCAAAGGGAACTTTAAAAGGGGAAAAAAGAAAAACAGTTGCAAAAAAACCAACAGATTTTATTACAAACTGTAGTTCTGCTGTCCACCAGTAGGTGGTGACATGTTCACATGAAGCCTCATGAACTGTGGGGATCGTTGAAGCTATTTGCCTCATGAGGCTTCATCTCACCATCACTAATATTTAGCCCCGCCCCCTAACGGCCACCATCATTGGAAACTAGAGGCTCAGACCTTTCCAAGTAGGGGTCGGAGGTCATTGTGCGACCATTTCAGGTGATGCAACCGGCATGCGTTACATAAGCTGCTCTGTTATTCTTATTTTCTATTCAATTTGGTGAAATTATGGGTAAATTTCAATGAACCAACGGCTAAATCTTAGGAGCAAAGGCTTCGCCTCATGCTGAAGGTCTCCAATAATGGAAATCAGCATAACTGTCTGATCAGATTCCCTTTTATGAGCGGAAAAATGCTTTTTGCACTTTTGGCATTGTACCAAAATCCCATTTCCTCCCAGCACTCTGCCCACTAAAACCTTTGTGGAACAATCAGGCTTCAACTGATTCAGTCCAGATTAGCTTGAGTCATAGTCAAGATGTGGATCTATAAAGTCTGAGGGTTCATCCACACTTTCAAATGGGCTTTCATGGTGTTTTATTTTGGAAATAAATTTGTCGAGGCTAAATATATTTCATATTTTCTTTGTTTAATCACCTATAAATTAGACACGGTGACATTTAAAATAGTGATTCCACCTGAAAGATATTCCTAAATGCCTTTATGTTATACAAATACAAACAAATGTATTTCCAATTTAAAGTTTTGGAGCTGTACTTTAATTCAGATATCTAAATTCAGGCAGAATTTGCTCCTAAGACCCTCTGGGCTTAAGCGGCTAAGAGTCAATATGTTGTTTTCATTTCACATTACAGCTTTTTGTATCTCTGTTACATAAAGTTCATAGTTGTAGTAAAACATGATGGGATGAAGTAAAAGTTTTACTGATGGTTTTAAAAGGATTCCAGGGCAAAAATTGATTTAAAAAAACTCAACTCTGATTTGATTTTTGACAATATGTTTGTGGCCCAAATGATTCTTTGTCGGAACTCTACATTCCTCAACAAATTACACGAGTATGATGAAGGATGGGCGCTAAAAGTACAAGACAGATATGCGTCTTTTATTTGGTCATTAGGGAACTTTAGAACAGTTTAGCACGCCTCCCCTGATCTGCATTTTTCATCTAATCATGCATCTGCTCCCCTCTGGAGATCAAGCAGTTCCTTCCTCTTCCCTCTAACTCTGCTCTCTAGATTTAAGCGTGCCATCTGGAGGTCTTTCACATTTCACTTATATAAAATAACCCAATATCCTTATCAACAAATCAGCAGCGAACAGGCTGATAGATTGTCAAAGAGAGGGGGGGAAATGAAAGAGTAAAATAAATAAATAAACACAAATGGGGGGCGCTTTAAGTCCCCTGCCAATCCCCAGTTATGCATAAAAATGCTTCTGAAATGAAATCTTTATCAAAAGAGCCACAAGGTTCTCCTTACAAGGTGTTTTCAAATAACCAGGCGTTATTATCATACCTCCATTGGGAAATATGCATTTACAGCTTGGAGAGTGCGAGGCAATGGGGTAACTGCTAACAATGTTTCCCCTAGTTATTGTGCATAATTGCATGCCTCCGTTATTGCACCTTTCTATTGCTGCTAATACAGAGAAAGCCCATTAGGCACTGTGCTAATGTGAGCGGTAGCCTGCAGAGCAGAGGGTGCACTGTTTAAAAAGCGACCACAGTAATGGGAGTTAAGCCATATAAGGAGGGGAATAACATCCAAAGCAGGCGTGTTCATTCTCTATTAAAGGAAGATTAAACTTTTTTCTATTAGGCAGTGCAGAGGCAGCTGCAGCATCTTAAAATCACGCATGAAAGATTGGAACTTATTTGATGTACCCTGGGCATGACTTTAGCAACGGTTTACTGAACCGGGGGAAAAGTCCCTCAGGTTTTCAAGCCCTGACATATATTTTTATTTTCTTGTTTTGTTATAAAACGGATAATGGGAAAGTTACCTAAAAAACTTTATAAGTCCACATTTCTGGTATAATTTCCTGGATTTGTAAAGATAACCATGTATAATTAATTGAAAATTGCAATGACCCTAAAAACCTGGTTTTCAGCAACAACCGCTAAAAGGCAGCAAGGAATTCTGCAAAGTCTGCTTCATTATGCAAGGAAATTTCCACCGTCGCTGCATGCGCTTCCAGGAGGAGGGAATTTGGCAAATTCAATCAATCAGAATGATCAGCTGGGTTACATTAGGAAACTTTGAACCAATCTGTATTATTTGAATTGACTGTAATTGAAATAACACGTAAATAAACTGAAAAGAATTTCAACCTTTTTTTCATTCTATATAGAGATTATTTAATGAATTGATTCATTAATTAATTATTTAATTAATCCATTCATTAATTATTTAATGAATGAAGGCATCTTGAGATATAATCCCATATTGATAATTACTTTTTAGGGACAACAAATACCTTTCTGGAAAAATCCTATTTTGTGATAAATAGGACTTTAAACGTCTAGTAGAATAGATTACTTTTAGAAAAGTCAGTCAAACAGCTGCACTTGATCCAGAATGTTGCCGCCCCTGTCCTCACTAAAACTATGAAAGTGGAGCACATCTCCCCAGTTCTAAAGTCTTTTCTTTGTGTCCCTCCATCTCAGAGAATGAACTTTAAAAATCCTTCTGTTAGTCAATAAATCCCCAAATGGCTCAGCTTCAAAATTAATTACAGATTTAAAGTTTATCAACCGCCACCCAGATACCTCTCTAATCCACTCTGCATATCTAGAAACAGAACTAAAACGCATTGAAGGAGCTTTAAGTTTTTATGCTCCACCAATCTGGAACAAACTACCGTAAAACTATCAAAGCACTGAAATGCTTTAAATTGAGATTAAAAACATGTCCGTCCTTCAACACACCTGGAAGAATAAAAATGGTTAATGACCAGGCCTCTGCTAAACTTGCCAAGCAGGTTATTTGGTCTGTTGTTTTAGGTGTATTGGAGCAGGGATACATGCAAGAGCTGCAGGACAGTGACCAACATTTCCCAACCCCTGCTTTAGAGTGTGTCAGGGTTCCGCCCTCTATTTAAGTTTATCTTCAGTTTCTTTGTATTTGTAGTTCTTTTCTTGCAGTGTTTGGTTCCTGAGTTACTCTCTGTTGCCCCCTTGTGTTTGTTTCATTTCCCCTTAGCTTCCCTCTAGTTGCTTCCATCCACACCTGTTCCTTGTCAGCTCATTAGTCCAGTCTCCCATATATATTCTCCCTGTGCGGTTCCTCAGTGCTGGTTCCTCGTCTTTTCCAGGCTCCCCACGTGAGTTTTCCCCTGAAGTTTTCTGGTTTTTGGTTCCTTGTGTTTTTTACTTTGGTTTTTTAAATTTTTCCTCAGTTGCTTCATTAAACCTCCACATCTCACCTCTGCATCCTCATCTCTGTGTTTGGGTCCTGAAAACCTCAACCCCAAACTGGAAAAAATCTAAATCTAGATAAGTCATTTTTTCTTAAAATAAGTGCATTTGTTCTTGGATTGAGGAGATAAAAGAGACATTTTGTCAATGGAACAAGACAATTTACAATTAAAATAAGAAAACACAATTACATTGTCTTATTTCAAGTACATTTTATCCAATTTCCTTATTTAAAGAATAAAAATACTCATTCCATTGGCAAACTATCTAATTTACATACTCAAATTAAGGGTAAATACACATAATTTAACAAATTTTACTCATTTCTAGATCGTTTTTCTAGTGAACTGTGACGGTTTATGCTATCTAAACATTAAAAAGCTTTTTTTGCATATAATCTTTTTTATATATATTTAATTATTTTTGTTCCTGTAAACCACTGCAATTGACATTTCTTTTTTTCTTAATTTTCAGTATTTTAATGGTCTCTGCACTTAAATCCGATACATAAATAAACGTGCCTTTCCTTGTTTTTATCTTGTTACATTTTTGTAACAAATCCCAGTTTTCTAAAAACTCACACATCGATAAATAAAACATTTTCTCATAGACCACCTGTGCAGGAATTGAATAAAATCAAAAGATGAGATAGCAATACTTCATGTTTCTCACCAGCTCTGACTTCAAAATACAACATGGCTGTTATATGTCAAAGTATTAAAAAAAAAAAAAATACATAGTCACATAAATTTAAAACCATATTTGCAGCTGCTTTATAGGTACTATATTAATTAATTGAACAAAAGCAAACATGGAGACATGTACCGTATAAAATTGGAAATGTCAGGGTCCTCATGATTATTTTTTATTTCTCTCTTTACCTTGTAATACTCAAAAACAATGTTTGAACTTTATATCTGATATATCGAATTAAATCTACCATCTACAGTATTTATATAATAAAGAAATGAACAAAACCCTGAAATAAAATAAATATCCAGCTGCTCTTTCTTCTTTTCTAGGCAGAGGAATGAACTCTTTCACTGTAAGCTCTGTTATTCATATATATATATATAATCTTCTGCATTAATTTATTGCAAAGTTGCAGAACTTTATTAAGAACAGGGGTCTCAAACTCCAGTTTGCATCTTTTTCAAATGGATTCATTTCCTCCTTAGCATGTAGTCTGTCTTTACAGAGCTCCTATAATGAGCTAGTTATTTGAGTCAGGTGTGTTAAAGCAGGAACATCTTAAAATTGCAGGAACTAGGCCCTTGAGGACTTTAATTTAAGGCTGTAGACTAAGGAAGATCATTAGGTAGCAGCTTTACTTTCCTAATATAACGTTTTTAAACAAAACTGGAATAATTGGCTGAAAGAAGAGTTGGACCGTAGAAGACTTTGGAGAAAAGGAAATCTATTTTTTTTCTTTCCAGCTCTTCATTAAATGGAGTTTAAGAATGCCATTTGTTTTCGTTTTACGGGGTTATGGGAAGGTGAGATGTTCTTTGATTTAAACAAAAGGTTTTCATGTAAATAATTTCCCACATCATTCCCGGGAACAACATCCGGCTCTCTGCCTTGTAGGAACAGCAGCTGATGGTTCTATAAAGAACAACTGTCTTAGCGCAGGGGTCGCTATGATCCTTCCATGTTTGAGGTTTTTACTCTCATTTATTTGTCTTCTTAATTTGTTTTATTTACATGTGATTCATTCCTTGTATGATAGTTTCTCAGTTCTTTGTACATTTCCTGTGTTCAGCTCCTGTCAGGTTAATTAGTTCTCCCTCCCTCGGCGCCCTGCTTAACTTCTGTCGCAGCCACTCTGTATTCTCACCTGATTAATACATCGATGTCATCATCTTCTGTCTCTCAGTATACAAGATTCCCTCTCCTCAACATTCTCTGCAGCATTCCCTCTTAAGAAACCCATATTTCTTGTTCATCTGTTCCTGTTTTTGTGCCTGGAGTTTTCCTGTTGCGGTTTTAATCTACTAAATTTCTCCATGTTCATCCAACGCACTCCTCCACAACCAGGCAACTTGACAAGACATCTGATGAGACCACCTTTGTTTGCTCTATCCCCTGGGGCTTGTAGAAAACTTAACTCAATATGCTTCTTTCTGAAAGAGTCTGAGAAATGGATGCAGATTTTACCTGAGCAATAATATCTCTGCAGCTCCTCCTCCTTTTCCTTGAGCCTCTTTACAGCTTCTGTGATTAGCATCTTTTGAAGCTTTCTCTGCTTTACCAGACCTGGGATCAATTCTTTGCCTCTCTGGGTAGCACGGCATCCTGTAGGATAACGTCATTCATAATAGAAAACTATGCAGTTATGCATTTTTATTGCTCTGACATCATACTTTATTATGACTCGGCATTAATAGCGCAATTTTTCCAATAAAGATGCTTTTTGCTCTTGGTTCAGAAGCATCCAAGTTAGACTCACTTCCAGATCTGTACAGATGTTGTTTAATGTGACCATGCAATCAGCCAACTTTCTTTCCTCTTGATCAAGACGCTTTATTTTCCAAAATCAAAACAAACTTAGATTTTTAGCCACCGCACACATGACGTGACAGGCAGATCATATCGGGCTCATTTCTGCTCCTTTTTTGCCATTCAAAAGAAAACAACAATACATAATCAAAAGCAGTCAAAAACTGTATGGCTGCGCTTGACTGAATCCAAAAGCTCACCCGGCCCCCAATAGCCGACTCCAATATAATCCAGGTGCTGCAGCCACCTCTGTCCGTAATGAAGGGGCGGAGGCCAGAAGAAACAGCGTAAATTATGAATGGTGGCAAAACACAACTAAACAAATTCATAATTTCATAATTAAGTCAGTCAACTATACTTCAAACCAAAATATTTATGTTCATATATATCATACCAAAACCAGACAAAATAGTAACCAGAAATAAATATTCAATCATAAATCAAGCATTTGGCTCCAAAATATGTAAGACTTAGATGTATTTGTCATTTTGTTTACAATAAAGAGTAAAACAAAAAAGAAATTTCGTTAAGAACAGCTCTCTGAGGATTTCATTATTTTTTTTAAGCTGCACTGTGTATAATAGTAAAAATATATATATAAAAACAGTAATATTAACAAAATATCGGTAATGTACAGTTCTAACATTTTCAGTTTTTTATATATATATAGTATATATATATATATATATATATATATATATATATATATATATATATATATATATATATATATAATGATAAAAGATAATTAATTACACTACAATTACTCATTTTACAATTCTTATTAATTTTCTGTAGCATAGAACCTCTTCTTGTCTCCCTGAAGCAGGGGAAGGATTTACTATTAGTCAAACTAGGCAGTTGCCTAGGGGCCCCAAGTTCCTGGGGGGCCGATAAAACTCTGTTTACATGTATGGTTAATAAACTATTCCTTCTTTGTGCACATTAATTATGTTTCTGATAAAAATCCTTTGTTAAAATGCCATCAGAATGCTTGTAATGTTAAGTGTGTCTCAGGCTAGTGGTGTACAGGGTGGGCTAATGCCCAGGGCGTCGGTTGTAGAATAGGTCTGTTTTATGGGTTGTCTTTTCAATTCATAGGGCCCCCTGTCTGTCTTTGCCTGAGCCCAAAACTTCCTAAATCAGCCCCTGACTGGAGTCATTATTTTATGTTTGTTTCTACTTTAAATTTCTGTGTGCTTTGCTTTTTTTTTTTTTTTTTTTTTATATATATTGTAAAAAAGTCTGTTAGATTTTCATACTATTTGGGTTGCTACTGTAGTACTTTAAAGCACAAATTGGTCATGCTGGTCACTTTGATATAACTAGTGTTGCACCGATACCAGTGTCGGGCGGGGCCCCGATCCAGCACTAAAATGATGGTATCGGTATATGCAAGTACTGTTTTCAAATAGGGCATTCGATACCATTTGTGTATCAAATCAAGCTGCACAAGTATATTTACATGCAATGATTTTATCCCATATGTCTTATTGCTCCATCGTTTGGGCCCAGGCCACAAAGTCTGTTTTAAAACCTTTACTCTCACTTCACAAGCAAGCATTAAACATATTCGATCAAAAACCGGTGAAGTGGCATCACTGCAAAATTATATTAAAAAAAATACAACATGATGAAATTTGAAAATTTTATTAAATTATCTCTATTTTTAAAAGCTATTTTTAAATGTTTTCCTTAATGGTCTTGCCCCTGAAGTAATCTTGTAAATTTGTTTTAAAGAATGCAAATGATGGAATCAGGACAAGAGCTGGCTGGAGCTAGTGGGAACTGCAGTGGATTAAAAGAGATGTCGGACATCAATGGGTCAGTCCGCCTTCTCAGTGAAAGCATCTTTATCTCTGAAACCCTTTTAAGGGCAGACCAAACTACTAGATGAAAGTGCGCATTCAGCGCCTGCTCTGCCGACAATGCAAGCGTAGAAGAAGAAAATGTGCTGTTTACCTGTGCAAAGCGTAAGAAACAACGAAAGAAAAAAAATGTCTGAGGACTTCAGTGTTGGAGGAAGAGCATGAGTTCTTTGCCGAACGCTGAATGCGCGACTTTCATCTGGTTTGGTCTGCCGCTCGTAGAATCGAGAGCGCCGTGGGAACGCCAGCTTAGGAAATCCTATACACTACTGTTTATGCTCTAAAACGTTCTAAATGACTTTCGTTTCAAGTAAATTATGGATGCTACCCACTCAGGACACTTGGAATACATTGGACGCAAGCAGTATGGAGGAATATTGACACGCTTTTGTGGACTTTATGGACCTTTCTGTATCGTCAGGCCATAGACCTCCATTATTTGAATGTCAGCAGACAGCAAGAAGTTTCCCAGATCTCCAGATGCATTTGAGATATCAAAAAGTACTCCAGAGTGTTGTTCAGCATGGGGGGTGAGTAGAAATGAAGGCTAATCATGTTTGGGTGTACTATTCCTCTTTAAGCTCAGACTGATGTTCGACTTTTCTTCACAAGATTGAAAAAATGGCTCAAAGACAATCAAGAGTGTGAGCACCAAACTGGCTTGTACTGTACAGATTTTTTTTTAACTTCTGCTTTTTTTTTATGCATCTGTGTGTCGTTACTAACCCTCCCTCCCCCTTACCACCTTTTAAAAGCCTAACCAGGGACGAAGGCTGCAAATTAGCCCATGGCTATAAGCCTTATGTACTTGGACATCAGCCACCTGTTTGGTTGCAATGTTTAATTTTACTGTCCCTGTCAAACAAACAAATTAATTAATTAATTAATTTTGAGAGCCAAAAGTTTCTTCAACTATTGTCACCCATTCCAGGTCGGCAATAAAAAGTTATACTGGATTCACTTTGTTTTAGTCTTTTTGCTGCTTCACAAAGGTAGACAGCAGCTTGATAAAGCCATGATGGTAATTATTTTACATCCATGTAGTCTGCAGTTCTTCATATATACTAACACATCAATTTCAAACAGATGGTATCGGCCGATACTGCACAGCCAGATATCGGATATCAGGGCCAAAAAGTGGCATTGGTGCAACACTAATTATAACCTGCAACTGTCAAGATGGGTAAAATGGCATAAAATGATCTTGTTTAAAAGTCCAGAGCTAAATGAAGCTACATTTGCACCTAGATCACTGTAATCCGCAAGATTAATATGTTTAAAAAACTCTTTGCAAGCTGTTGGTGCTTAATGGCTCCATTGAGCAATGGCTCATTTGCTCTGAATCTTCTTGCAAATAATTATGGAACGAATTTTTTTTAAGTACCAAGAAAGACAGCGAGAATATGAGATGTATTGTCAATTTTATACACTCAAAAATAATAATAATAATAATAATTCAACAGCTTTTGGCATTAAATTATATTAAGCTGCTTTAACACAACTGTTTTACGTCCTAAGTTAATAGAAAACAAAAAAATATTGCGTTATTTTTTCTTTGTAACAACAACTTCTGCTATTTGAGCACTAAGAAGCAGGATTAATTCCAAGACAGTTCCTTCCTGGATGTGCAGGTGAATGTTCTTGATGTCAAACATGCAGAGCTCAGTCTGTCTGCCTCATAGAAGCTGTTTTATTGCAGAGCAGGACGGACTGCAGCAGGACCTGAAACTCTTTAGGTGTTTAATCCCCTTCGTGACTGATGGTAGGAATCCAGCTGCGGACAGACAGCCCAGGGTGGATTACTGGCAGTTAATGACCGCTGACTTGTCTCGTCCGTGAACGCGCGCTCCCCCAGCCTCGGTCATTGCTCTCTGCGCTCTATGTGGCTGCATGGTCGCTCCCTGGGTTCCGATGCACGCAGCCTTTATCCGTCTGCAGAGCATGCATGTCTGCATCCTCCAGCCCAGAACTGAATCGACAGGAATTTTTTTTTTTAAAAACATCTTTTTAAATAATTCTCATTGTTGCGCGCAGCTGTTTTGGCCACAGCCAGGCAGGCACTGCCTCCAAATGGATTGCTCCGTCTGATCTCAGCAACACGGTGATATGTTGAACTGGAGGCTCCGAGTCAGCCATCAGTTCCCAGGCAGGACAAAGAAAACTATTCAATAAACATTTGTATGCTGCAGACCCCGGTGGCTCCAAACCAGGATCGTAGGGGGAGAGAAAAAAGTTGGAAGTTGAAGAAGGGATGGTTATGCATTGAGTTCCGCACAGAGCCGAGAACAGGTACGTCACGTTTCGAACTATATTCCTATGGAAACGATGCTTACGCACCGCTTGTTGTGCGCTCTCTGCTTCCACATGGGTGCAGCGGTTCCGTGACATTGAGGTGCCTTTCATGGGAAGAACAGCTGTGGTCCTCCTGCGGGTATCCACTGTGGCACAGCAGATGCAGAGGATTCCCTCAGCGCGTCTGCAGCTCAGTATGTGTCAAAGTGGCGAAGCGAAAAAAAAACGCAGTGGAGTTTTTGTTTGCATGATCTGCGCCAAGCAGAATATATTGCATGCAGGAGAGGTCATTCTGAAGCACAGCTTTCTGTGAAGGGTCAAGGTAGTGAACTGCAAGGAAGGTCCTGAATCCGATGTGTTCCTGCTGCACCACAGCATCATCCGGTCATTCAGCTGCAATAAAACTCAGGATTTTATCTCAGTGGATGAATTCAGGATGTAGGTTTGAATTTGGACCTTTAAAATTGACGCACTGGGCATTAGCCCATCCTGCTACTGTAAACAGGGGCGGATTAAGGAAATTTGGGGCCCTAGGCACATAGAACAGACCAATTCTACAGATAGAAATGTTAATAGAATAGATATCCATTATTTGTTCTAGGTTTTGTCCATTTTCTTTTTATGTTTCATTTGATGAAATAATAGCTGCATGAATCATGACAGCAGACAAGATAGAGGAGAGCAGGAGGCGGGGTTACCAATCTACTCATTTGGAGAGCAGAGTTCGCTGCGCTTTTAGATGTTGTTCCAAAGTCTCCAGTAGCAGAAAAAAGTCTCTAGATTTGGCGCTAGGAGCTTTTAGAAATCAAAAAAGTGCTAGAGGTGTTCTGAAAAGTGGTTAAATATAGCCATCTAAAGCGCCAAGTTGGCAACACTGCTCTCTTTGCATGGTTTGTTTTTCAAATGGTTTGCTGCTGTCTGTTTGGACCTTTCTGAACATGTGCAGCAAATGGACTGATCCAATATGGTGGACACTGAAGGGGGGGTAAAGTGACATTTTAACAAAGTGATTTATCAAAAAATATACTCATTACTGTGCATTTAAGAAGGAATAATTGTGGTTAACCATACATGTAAACAGAGTTTTGTGGGGCCCCTAGGCACCTGCCTAGTTTTGCCTAATGGAAAATCCTCCCTGACTTTAAATAAAACTCTCTGTATTTATTCATGTTTTGCCAAAGGTGCCTTCTCATGCAAATTGCATGCAGCAAACAAGATAGACATTTTCACATTATATTTATAAAATGTAATCTTCAGCAATTCTCATGATGTCATTTTTAAGAGCACTAATTTTTTACTGTAAAATGTTTGTAACTTAAACAAGAAAATGTTGACAAGTCTGTACTGAGCTTACAGGTGGTAAAATTGTCCATATGAAGCTAAATCAAAAATAATTAGCAAAATATCCCGAGCAAAGCAAAAGTAGGGCTATGCTGACGATCCTCTCATGACGCTTTCGTCATTTTCTGTTGGACACTTATTTTCATTTTTCTTGTAGTCAAAAACGAATTAAGTGTACTTTATAAAGATAATGTAAAATAAATGTAAAAGAGAAAGTGATAAATAAAAAAGAATAAATGGTTCCACTGTAGCTGTTGTTTCTAGCAGGAAGAAAAGACTGGAAATTTAAAGAAGGGTGGGTTTGCATCCTAATCCATGTCTGTTGTTTTTCCGGACCTTTCACTGTGCTATCTGAACATTATTAGTACTTTAAAAATATTTTTTTTCATATAATTATCTTTTTTAATATTTTGTTTTCTTTTTTCCTCAATTATTTTTGTTCCTGTAAACCACTGCAGTTGACATTTCTTTTTCTTTCTTTTCCTAAAGTCCAGCACTTTGAATTTGTGCCTTTCCTTGTTTTTCTCTCCCAGTTTTCTGAAAACTCACACATGGATAAATAAAACATTTTTCCATAGACCACCTGTCCAGGAATTGAATAAAGTCAAAACATGAGATAGCAATACTTCATGTTTCTCACCAGCTCTGACTTCAGAATACAACATGGCTGTTTTTATATGTGAAACTATTTTAAATAAACTTAGTCACATACATTTAAAACCATATTTGCAGCTGCTTTATAGGTACTATATTTATTAATTAAACAAAAGCAAACATGGAGACATGTACAGTATGAAATTGGAAATGTCAGAGTTCTCGTGGTTATTTTTAATTTCTCTCTTTACCTTGTAATAACTTTATATCTGATATATCTGAATTAAATCTACCATCTACAGTATTTATATCATTAAAAAAATTAACAAAACCCTGAAATATAATGAATATACAACTGCTCTTCTGTTTCTAGGCAGATGAATGAACTCTTATACTTTAAGCGTATATATATATATATATATATATATATATATATATATATAGTATATATATATATATATATATATATATATATATATATATATATAGGTATATATGTATATATATATATATATATATATCCTCACATCAATGTGAAAAAACGCAAGCTTCTGTTTTGCTTCCCGTTTCCTTTCGTCTCAGTAAAACTATTTCTCCCCTCTTTGCTTAATATCAGATACTGTAATTAGCTGCTCTTTTTTCCTTGTACTCACTGAGGGATGCTGTAGAGTCGTTATGTATAGTTAAATCACAGGTGAAGGCTGTGCAGATGCGTCTGTTTTGCTCCCCTTCTGATTTATTTCCTCCAGTGCATGATCTACATTTTTTCCGTGGCGACACTGAGCAGCAGAAAGCCACAGCCCAGCTGGCGAAGCCCCTCAAGCTGCAGCAGAAAATAACACTGCGGGACGCCGTTAACTCTGGGATGAATATTCATGGAGCATGTGTGTGTGTTTCTTTCTTTTACTTCAGGATTTATTGCTACATGTTTGTATAAAGTTTCAGAATACAAGAGAAGGGGAAAAAAAAACCCTAACTTCCTAATGTCAGAGGCTGAGGCCCACACACCAGCTGTAGGAGCCTGGCGGCCATCGCACCTTGTGACATGAAAACTCTAACAGACACACAGATGCCAGGACGATCTTGATGAGAAGCCCTGCTGAAATTCACACTTCAATCTCGCTGGAACACTCTCTCTCTCTCTCTCTCTTTCTCCATCTAAGGCCTCTTTATCTCTTCCTCCACCTTGAGCTCTCTTCAAGCCACCCAGTGCTTGTGTGATCCCTTACCCTATTTGATTGGCCCACCCTTCTTGCGCTCCACCATGTTAAACTATATGAATCAAAACAGAAGCAAAAAAACTCTCGGATATGGACGCAATCATCGCTGACTGAATTATGAACACATTCAGAAAGCAGTTTGCTCTCAAACCGCACGTCTGCCCAAACACGGCTGCTTGTTTTCTTTTTTTCTTCTCTAATCTGCAAGGTGTGTTAATCACTGTAGACGGTGTGCTATGTGTGCATATGCAGTCTTAAGTGCTAATAGGAGCTCACACTAGAGAGCAGCAGGCCGTGTCAACCGCAATCTCCAGACAAGCCCTCAGGGTGTCCTATTTGGCATGAGCACTCGGACGCAGACACACTCACACATATATGCACTAATGGGTCTGCTATGTTTAGACTTGACTTAAAGACCCGAGAGCTACGGGTTCCCTGAGACCATGTCTGAGCTGGACATTCACAGCTGATAAATTGGATTAACTGAAAGGCTGTAGATCTGGATGCCTTTAGAGGATGTTTGTTTTAAAGATTCACCAACTAGGCTTTTTTTTTTTTTTCTCTAGCCTAGATTCTCTATTTTCATGAGTTCTGAACCAGAAACTGACCAATTCAGATTTTTCATTTATTTACTTATTTAAACTCCACCACATAAAGAGGACTTGTGCTACACGTCTTTAATATGGATAGTTTTGAATATATATAAAAAAAAACAAGCAAGAAAATACAAGATTTTCCTCATTTAAAGCATACCCTGGTACAGGGGCGGATTTAGGAAATTTAGGGCCCTAGGCAAAGACTGGCATGGAGCAGACAAAACATAAAACAGCCCCATTCTACAGATAGAGAAATGTTAATAGAATAG
>JAGKQL010000006.1:3243555-3254617 GCA_018398635.1 Cyprinodon brontotheroides | reverse complement strand
ACTATTATTGGGATTTTGGCCTATATCCCATATGCCGAGAGCTCTTTTAAAACTCCTGTAGCCGATAACCGATATCGATAAATGCATGTTAAAGCTGGACAAAATAAGTAGTCATTGAAAATAGCAGTTTTGTTATCCATTTCAGACACTTTGAAAAATAATAAAATATTTTTTCATACGCTGATATAAAATTGATTTTTAAAACGCTGTATCATCTATTTTACTTTCAAAATTTGGTGAAATTATCGCTCTGTTACAAACTCTCGCGACATTTTGCAAATTCTTGTGAGATTTTGTTAGTAAAAATAGATCGATACTGCGGAGCCAATATATCAACATATAAAAATATGGCAACATTTGTGAATTTTTGGGGGACTTTTCAGAGTATAACGATGACATATAGCAATATTTCATTAGTAAAAAGAGATTGATATGTAGTGTTTTTAAATGGCAATATATCAGCATAGGAAGATATTGGGATATTTTAATGGATCAATATTTTTTTCCCTCGTCTTTAGAAGTTTTAGGTCTGTAAAAAAGAAGTTTTTGAGGAAGAAGAAGTAGTATTATTATTATTATTTTTATAGACTTATAAGAAACTCAGAAGCTGATCAAATATCGGGTTAAATATCGATTGGAATTGGCCGATGTCGATATTCAGTTTTAAGGCCGATACCGATAGAGGGCCGATTATATAAATGCATCCCTAGTAAAAACTGTATCGAGGTCCATGCCGCTGATGCATTTAAAGAGCAGAAATGGGAGCTTTTACTTTAATTTATTCACAGACCAGAAATTACGGTTAGTTTAAAATTTGACACATTTCACAGAATAGAATATTAAAGATTATTCAGCATTTGACCTGCCAATTACTGATTAGAGCTCTTATATGCAAAATCATCTGATTCTGATCCAGTGCCGATCGGTCGGTGCATTTGTGCTTTGTTTGTTCACACATGAGTATTATTAGACAGTGAATAGCTTTTAGTTTCAGTATTTTGTCTTTGTCTCTCTGCCTCTATGTGGGTTACATATTTATGCATGCATTTTGCTGCAACACCTGTGAGGCCCGGAAAGAGGTGCATCAATCTTCATTAGGCTGAAATGAGGTTGGCCTTGTTGAATAAATGACTAGCATTGAGGAGCTGGGCTGTGTGCACGCGCAGGTGTTAGTGTGCTGAGCTCTGTGGACCACTCCGACCTGGCTGACAGATGACTGCAGTGATTTCCAGGGTTCAGCAGATTAGGGGATTAAAGACTAAAGGCTTCACACAATAACACCAAGGCATGCACGGGCATCAGTAGACAAACACGCAGTCACACCATTCAAACAAACACTCGCTTCCATGTGGGTCTGTTGGGGCTGTGGTCATTGATATCCAGTGTGAACCGCTTGATGTCTTTTGTCCCAAGCTGTGAATGTGTGCATGTAATCGTGGATGGAAAATAGTATTATGCAAAACCTTAAGGGTCCATTTTTACTGTACGGCCGTGACCTGTACTGGCGCTAAGAGCCCAGTTAATACATCCTGTCCTTCCCGACCAATTCAAAATCCACTTATTGTTAGAAAATGAACCAGTATACTGATTTAAATGTCTTTGTTGTTTATTTTTCTTCTTGTTCAATAGTGCTTTTTTTTTTTTTGAAGAATGACTGCCAAAAGTCTATGAAAAACACAAATGTAACACCACTTGTTTTTTTTATTCTGTTTTTCTTAATTCTGCCAACTGGAGCTGTATTGTAGGAGTTAATGGCTGCTATAACAAATACCTTGTTATTTGTTATCCAGGTGTAATTATTTGAGTGCATCGGAGTGCCTGGCGTTTGAAGCCTTTGTAGGTTTTCATGTTTTGACAGGTTTGAGGGTTATTTTTGAAGAAAAGACATTCTGCCTGGTCCTACCTTTTTTTTTTTTCATTTTCCTTTACTTGGGCATTCCTGGAGGGTGTGAAACACAAAAAGCTGTTGCTACCGACTGGTGCAACCATAGCAACATTACTAAGCTTTGCAATGGTTTAAATCCATCCGATTTTATCTTGGCAGCAGAGTTTACTCTGTTTTTTTCCTGGTTTTCCATGGAGATGTATAGATAAAAGAAAGCAACTAGAGCTTCACACCTGCGACTCAGAGAATCATATCTATCCTCTAAGATTCAAATCAAAATATGATATTTTGTTTCTGCTTTTGTCGGCACGTTGTTATTAAATCCTTTTTACAAAAATGATTTTGTCTGTTATAGCAGCAGCATAAAAACCCCAGTCTTCCTTAATGTTATCTATTCTAAAGCTGACAACACAGGTTTTCTGCCAAAATAAGGTTTGGGTACTGAGACGGCCCAGGGCTTCAATTAGACAGCTGTGAGCCCCTGGGCTAGAGTCACTCATGGTGCACTATCTGAAAAATGTCCCTTTCGCTTACAATTTAAAATACAGTGATCGTCACACGTTCATAACTTGGTTTTTGCCCACATGAAAATACAAGTTTCAAAATGTCAAAACAATTAGTAAAAAATAAAAGCATTTTAGCAGCAGTCATCTGTGACTAGCTTAATAAAAAATGCTTTGCTGCACATTGGCCTGTTTCTGGATTCATATATTTTGTTCATTCTCTTGCTGAAGGACTTGATGACTAAGTGCTATTTTTTATTTTATTCCTGTTGTTAAAGAAAAAGTTAGGGTTAGGATTCAGAATACAAACTTCTGAAAGTACTTAAAATATTACAAATATTATTATTATTATGTCCTGTTCAATAAATAAGTGTTTTTAATTCAGAGTAATTTCCATGTGAATGTGCTTTACTGGAGGCATCCATGTTTGTCAAAGAACACTACTGCCACCTACTGGTTAGTGACGCCACGGTTGCGGCATCGGCTGTTGATCAAGTCCCAGTGCTGTATCTGGTGTTTGTCACAACGCTATTATCCAAGTCATCTTGAAAACATTCTTCTTCCAAATGTTGGCTACATATTACGGGTTTTTCTCTGGCCAGAAGTTCGATGGCAAATCCTCCCCTCAAGTTGGCTTATCCAACGCCACCAACCACGGGTCCGCGGGGAGGATCAGAATCAGAAAGGTGGAATAACTCTTTTTTCACTTTACCCGCATGTATTCCAGCATCCAGCTGCCATGCACGTGGGCATTGTCAGTTTCACTATAGCTCTCGCAGAATTTTCAATGGTGAAGTCCTCTGGAACATCTTCACAATTAAGTTGTTGATTGCAGATGTGTCTAGTAGTTCCCATTGATTTAGCTTGTAAAGCGGAGAGAATGCCGCTAGGCTTACCTGCCCGCGACGCCACTGCTGGAAGATGGCAGGAGGGAGAAGGCTACTAGATTTGGGCAAAAATGGCCGCTCCCAGACTCAGTGATCGCGATGAAAATGATTGTTTTGATAAACTGATCAACGCTAAATTCAATAAATCCCCGCAAACGTATTAGTTTTGGTTAGTTTTTAAAAGCAAACATAAATCTGATAACAATTCGTAAAAATAACTTTAATAAGATATAATATAATAAAATAATAAAATATACATAATAATATAATAAAATAATGATCCAGTGGTTATTCCCTGCTGAGCGAACTTTTCCCTTAAAAGATATACAGGCCCACAGATGCACTGTTCCTGTTTTTTAAAGTGAGAACTGTTTGATGCTAAACTAAGTAAGTTTTGTGTGTTGCTTAAAATTCAGTCTCATTTTACCAACAAACAGGTCCAAATAAATTCCCAGCAGAGTTGAGGAAAAGCCATAACTTATTAAACAACTACCTATAAGTAGAAAGCATTTGTTTGTTTTTTATGGAGACTAATGAAAGATGTTTCTCTTTGCTGCAGTTCTCCAAATGTCAGCTTTTCTATATTACCTTCTAAATACAAACTAAATAAGAATCAGGTTGATCATGTTCAGTTTTTTTACCCTCCAATCCGATTAGATAAACTAAAAGTCAGATTTTTCTGATTTTTAATTAGCAAGCTGTGTTATTGGAGAAGAATATATATTTTAAGGCCTTAACAATGTCTTAACAGGGGAACTAATCCTTTTCTGCACCTGCAGCATAATGCAAATGCCTGTTAGATTAGTATTTCATCATTTCAAGCAAAAGGTTAGACAGTGAAAAATACAGAAACAACTTATTGTCACTGCTGATTAACAAAGAACACTGACCTTTAAAGAAAAGGGTGAGTTAAGTGAGAGCCAGAGAGTGTAATACTGTTTATACAATTGCTGTAATTGTCAGGACACCCTGTTGAATAATAAAAATTATTAAACCTAGCAGAACAGCTTTGTTCGAGGCTGCTCAGTCTCTCCGCCACCCACACAGCTTTTTCAGAAGCTCAGGGCTTTCTTAAGCCAGATATACAATCAACCCAGCTGCATAGACCCACACCCTGCTGTAAAATCACTGTTTTTTTTAATGGGATGAACATTAACAGCCATTCGAAATTGTCCTTCCCAGTCAAATGGCAGCCGAATGCTTCCCTGCAATTCCCAGCGAAATCCCTCCCAACTTCCAGCCACTGCATTGACCCCTTTTGCATATTTTTTTACTCTGACTCCACCCTTTCACTGAATTACAGGGTCTGACCAGGAGATGGCGCTTCTTTTAGTTCTTAATGTCTACAAATCATGACAGAATATTATAGTACAAATATTGTCAAGGAAAGTGGGGAAACTTCGAATGGCTGCTACAGTAGACGAGATAACTCATTGTGTTTTGCCGTTGTGTTTCCCCCATTTCCTGTCTGCCTATTAGGCTACGTTCACACTGCAGGCCTAAAAGCTCAATCCCGATTCTTTTAATTCTGATTTTTTTTTGCGTTGCGGTTCAAATTTCCAAATACATGCGACTTGTATGTGATCTCCTGTTCGAAATGACTTGGTTAAACATAAATACTACTCTCCGCATCATCGTCCGCCACGGTTGTTGTTTTTCTTGTCACTTCTGCATAACAAGACGCAGAATAGTGACCTTTGTCGGGTGTTGATGGCGTTCAGCTCGGACAAATGCGACCTAGCCGTTCAAACACAGGTCGCTTTTGAAAAGTTCAGATTCGTATCGGATTCGGGACAACATACCCAAGTGGACTGGATCACACTGGAAAAAATCAGATCTGCACTGCAAAAACTATCTGAAATTAAGTAGAAATGTATTAAATCAAGTATATTTACCCCTAATTTGAGCAGGAAAATAAGATAGTTAGCCAATGGAATGAGTATTTTTACACTTAAAATAAGATAATTAGAAAAATATGCACTTAAAATAAGACTAAGCAATAGTTTTTTTCTTATTTCAAAATGTAAATTGTCTTGTTCCATTGGCAAAGTGTCTCACTTACTCCCCTCAATTCAAGAAAAAATGCACGTATTTTAAGAAAAAAAAATTACTTATTTAGATTTACATTTTTTGTAGTGTGTGTTGTTCAGACTGTCATGAAAAGATCAGATCCAGGTCGCATGTGGGCAAAGAAATCGGATTTGGGTCATTTCAGCCTGCTGTGTGAATGTAGCCTTATTTATTTTCTCTTTTTGTCAAATTCAAAAATTTCAGATACAATGTTGCTCCTAAAACGTGTCCCGCTAAGGTTTGAAGCTAAGACATCCAGAGTGTTTTACGTGCCTAAAATAATAAACAACTGCTGATAAGGGGGCAAATTATTGGAAATATAGTTATCGGTTGGTTGTCGTCTGAATCTTGTTAACTTAGTGCTACGTTTCATCCCTTCTTTAAATACAGATCTATATATTTGTAAGAAAAAAGGTAAAATGGATGGAAAAAAGATGCCCTATCTTAATATGATGCTAAAAGGCTTCATATTGTTGTGTTTTGGTGACTGAAAGGCTAAAGGAGCTGCGTTATGACGTGGCTCTGGTTACATCTTCTTTGTACTTTGAAACAATACATCTCAGAAAGCCGGCCAGGACGCACAGTTAAAGGAAGGAAACTAGCCTCAATAGCTAATGCTGAAGCTTGAAGAAGAAAAGAGATTTCACATTGTCATGAATTGTTAAATTTATGTTGCTTTCTGGAGTTTTCCAAACAGTTCTGAAATCTAAAACAACAAACTGGCCTGCAGTCTTTCCCCTTCTACACTCCCATGTGACCTTTGATGTGTGTATTTTTTATTTTTCTTTGAAGGCGGCTGTGTTTGCTCAGATGACCGTTTTTGGTGTGACTTTTTGATATGAGAGTGTATTTGGTTTGCTTTAGAGAAAGTGACGCTTGTAGAGCGCAGCCTTCATCTCGGATTACTATGCTCATGGATCCTGTGGGTATTTTTGTTGGAAGTGATGGTGGAGCGGGATGATATTTACCTCATCCGTCTGACAGCTGACCGACTGGTTTTAACTCAGCCTCCTCGTGGGCTCATGGAGCTTTGATATGAGCTTCTTGGCAAAACTTTAGCTTAGAAAAATTGGATTTCTAGTTCATGAGCCTGTATGAGTAGCACGTGTTGTTATTAATAGAAGGTAGCAACATCTCTTTTTATGGCCATAATGTATTTTTTAGAAATATTTTAAAGGAAAAAAAATGTCTGTAGATCCTTTGGGTTTTAAGTAGGGCTTCAACTAACGATTATTTTGCTAATTGATTATTCTGTCAATTAATTTTACCTATTAATTGATTAATAATCGACAGGGCTTAAAGTTTCTTTGTAAAGAAATAGTACACCCAACATGATTAGCCTTCATTTTTCTACCTCACCCCCATGCTGAACAACAACACTCTCCGGAGTACTTTTGATACCAGTCGCATCTGGAGATGTCTGGGGAGGCTTCCGTTGCTGACATTCAAATAATGGAGGTCTATGGGCGCCTCGAGGCAGAGAAAGCGTCCATAAAGTCCTACAAAAACGTGGTCAATATTCTTTCGATACTTCGTCGGGTCAATGTATTGGCAATGTTCCAGAGGGTATCTGTGAATTTACCTCAAACGAAGTCATTTAGAATGTTTTAGAGAATAAACAGTAGTGTATAGGATTTCCTAAAAGCTGCCAGTTTCACGACGCTTACGGAAACCGCTGCAGACCAGGCAAACCAAACCAGATGAAAGTGCGCATTCAGCTCGGCAAAGAACTCATGCTCTTCCTCAACAATGAAGTCCTCAGACATTTTTCTTTCTCGTTGTTTCTTTTCTTTGCACAGGTAAACAGCACATTTCTTCTTCACGCTTTGCATTATCGGCAGAGCAGACGCCGAATGCGCACTTTCATCTGGTTTGGTCCGCCGCGTTTCCTCGAGGACTCTTGAACGCTGCTTTCAGGAAATCCTATACACTACTGTTTATGCTCTAAAAACATTCTAAAATGACTTCGTTGCTTCTGAAAATTGCGTGGACGCTACCCACTCAGGACACTTGGAATACATTGACGAGCAGTGTATGGAGGAATATTGACACGCTTTTTTGGGATCCTTTATGGACCTTTCTGTCTCGGGGCCATATAGACTTCCATTATTTGAATGTCAGCAGATGAGCAAAGAAGCCTCCCAGATCTTCCGTGATGCATTTTGAGATATCAAAAAAAAGTACTCCAGAGTGTTGTTCAGCATGGGGGTGAGTAGAAAATGAAGGCTAATCATGTTTTGGGTGTACTATTCCTTTAAAGAAGACATTTTACTAAATTAAACCTGGTGAAACTGTTGTTGGAAAATTTTTTATTTGACTCTTCCATTTATGAAGTTCTGGATAGAGCATATTGACAGACGGAAAAGCTTCTTTTTTATCTTAAATGTAAAATGTTAACATTAAAATTTATTTTTTTTTTACAATTTTGGTATAGTTCCTGCTCTAAGTGGGTCTCTTTGTCAGCTAAAGTCTCTATTCTCCAGTTAATGATTAATCGTTTACTAAATTAGTTGATTACTAATGATTAACGTGATTAATTGTCTAATTTTACTGACCAACAAACCAAAACTATATACAGTTTTTAAGAAGATTAATAATTTAGAGAAAAGCTGGATAGTATTGATAAAGATGGCTCACCCAGTTGGAAAGATCTGGATCTTTGGAAGCAGAATGTAGTGAAACTGCAGTCTATAAATTTGCTGTTTTAATAATATTTGCAACAAGAACAACCGGCGATAGAAGATGGTAGGGACAGTTCAAAATGTCACATTTGTAATGCATTTTATTTATGAGCTCTTATTTCGCAGCAGTAAAACCAGCGTCGTCTCTATCAGTATGGAGATGGAAGCAACTTCCTTTTAATATGTTTTTTTTTTTTCTCTCCATTCCTTTCCCAAGGGAAGCATTAGCTTGTGGACATTTTTCTCATTTACAGTTAAGAGGAATGTGTGCCTGTTAAAGAGCTTCTTGGTTATTGGCGAGATATTTAGGACCAAGTTTCACTCTTTTAAACAGGAAGTAGAGTCTGAGCTTCTGCAAATTAAGCTGCTTTTGTTCCAATTACAAGTAGCTTTTCGCTGGAAAATTGGCCGCTAAACGGAACCGAGGAGGATGTATAGGTATGGAGGCTTAAGTTCACATACACACAGATTCCATTCCTCTGGTTAGAAATGACTTTGACTCTTCTATTAACAGCATTCATCTTCCTTTATTTGTGGTACCATTCAAATCCATGCATTTCCAAGCCAATAGAATAACTCAAACTCTTAGTGGCAGCCGATGTAATCAGCATATATAAAGCGGCTTCTCTTCCTCTGTAGCTTATCTGCTCTCTCTTTCCCTTTCTGCCTCTCTTTCTAAGTAGACATGTCTAGTTACAGCCTAAAATGGCCTTGTGAAAGAGGACGCGAGTTAAGATGGCATCCCTGGAGACTTTTCAGTGGAGTAATTTAATAAACTGTGATATTTTCCCACTCCACCAGGGAAAGGGAATAGGTTCAGAAAGTAATGAAACTCAGCTGTTGAATTTTTAATATTAAAGAATCAATTTCCTGTTCTTGAACATAAGCAAGTAAAGGTTTTCCCTCCTTCTCTCCCGCTTTTATGTCTCCTTTTGTTACATACACAGTGTAGCATCGATGTCCAAAGAGCCTCCTGTTGTTTTGCGGAGAAAGGATGTAAAGGTTTGTTCACATGCCCGTTTTTGGCTTCCATACAGACAAAGGCATTCGAGGACCAATGGAAACATAGATTTTCCAAAGAACTGTTACTGTTAATAAGCTAAGAAGTCGCTACCTCATAAGAGTGAGCATTACTTTTCATAATGTAAAGTAATTTAGTGAAATACCACTGCAGTTCCTTAGTAAATCGTGCAAATTGAAACGAGACAATTGGGATTCAATTTTGTGTCAATAAATAGCAGGATTGATGTATGTATGGGTTTCTTTGCAAAGTCCCTTTAATGACATCTACGTTCAAAAGTATTTACTTTTGAATGTATTTACAGGATGCTGCGTATATTTTAATATGTTACGTCCCGCCAAGGGCACAACATATTTGAGGACACGAGACAAAAAGATGAGGGTTCAAAAAAAAGATATTTTATTTTATAAATTTTCTCCTCTTTAGTTTTTCTTGGTTCAGCTTCTTCTGATTACTCTTCGAAGAAATAAAGTTAGAGGCCCTCAGTATCCCGTGGCCCCAAAGGAATCAAAAAATAAAACCCAAAAGTAACAACAGAAAGTTGGACCTGGCAGGCCGACAAACACAGAACAAAACGGTACAGCAGGGGGCCAACCCTATACAGGGCCGCTGAAGCCCCTACTGGTACCGGACTAAAGCACAAAAATAACCTAAGCAAAAGAAAAATCGAAAATAGGACAACCGGTCCCACCAGGCCAAAACCACAAGAAAAAAGTAAGCAACGGCTAACCAAAATACCGCGATGGTGGTTGAATCCATGCGGCCGCAGCGACAAGACAAGCGCGCACCGCGCACAGTGGAACAAGTGGAAGCAGGTGTTTCGCGCCCAGGCTAAGATGGAAAGCAAAGAAAAGAAATAGACAAAGCCAGCCTATTTATAGGCTGACAACAGCACCACAAATTAACATAACGTAATTAACTGACCAAAAGAATTATTCAACTCCCAAAATATACTAACAAAAGATCCTTCAACCAAAAATCTGTAAGAAACAAAGAAAAGAAATAGACAAAAATCATAATGTGCCCGGCTATCATAACAGAGGTCTGATCTCTTTCTCCATCATCTACTGGCTAAAAGAAGCTCATCAAGCTGATGAAGAAGGACAGCTCTGTTCTAGGAACTCCTCTAGAACCTCTGGAGATGATTCAACAAAGAAGGATGATTCCTAAAACGAAGAACAGTGAGCATCCGCTCCTGAAAACTGTTAAACACCAACAGAGTGTCTTCAGTCAGAAGCTTGTCCAGATCCAGTGCGAGACAGACCGCTACAGAAGATCCTTCCTTCTTACAGCAATATGGAGATCTGAACTACATTGGGGCTTACAGTGGCGCTTGGATGTTGAGAGAGTTTGCCCTGAAATAGGAGTGATTGGACGGTTCAAGCCCGGCTCTGACTTTCATTGTCGTTGTGTCGCTTGGGCAAGACACTTCACCTGCATTGTCTACTGATGGTGGTCAGGAGGGCCCGGTGAGCCAGTGTACGGCAGCCCCGCTTCTGTCAGTGAGCCCCAGGGCAGCTGTGGCGGCTACAATGTAGCTGCCACCATCGGGTATTATTGTGTGTGTGAATGGGTGTTGAATGAATGTGTGGTGTAGCAACTTTGAGGTCAAGTCTCCTGACTTGAAAAAACCTATATAAGTAGGCAATTTACCATTTACATTTCTAGACATCCAGAACGTTTATCCGCGGGTCCTTAAAAAGTCTTAAAAAGGCATTGAATTCTTCAAAATAAAACTAAGGCCTTAATTGGTATTAAATATGTCTTAAATCAGTCTTTTCGTAGGTCTTATTTTTCAAAACATCATAAATAGGGATTATTTTAATAACAATTTATTTTTGTAATTTAAATAAAACATTAAAATTGAAAATTTTAATAAAAAAAATAACGGCTCGCCATTATTGGTTCCGTCCCGATAGCGGAACCAATAAAAGCGCTTGTTGCTGCCGGGACATTTGGGAGATGCTCCATTAACTTTTTGTCTGGAAAATATGAGCAAATGTAAATGTAAGGAA
>JAGKQL010000006.1:3196055-3238555 GCA_018398635.1 Cyprinodon brontotheroides | reverse complement strand
AACCAATCAGAGCAACGGAGTAGCGTGACGTATGTTAAGCCACGCATAGTTGTTGTCAACAAATCAAGCGTGCAGTTGCACGCCTAGAATAAGTAAGATGAGCCTTGATCGCTGGCTTCTCTGTTCCTTTTAAATTAATTTGCTGTCGATATCTTCTAGAACAGACCTAATAGCAGAATCTACTCACCTAAACTCTCCAGCGGCAGCCATTGTTGTTGTCACCCAAGCCGCGCTTTGGTCACGTGGTTGATAATTACGTTACTGTCTGATCATCTGTCCATCATCGAGCAAAAGCCGCCCTGACAATTTGATTGGCCCGCCAGATATTTTCTTGCGAGCATACTCGCGCTACTGTTGAGCAATGCCAGACCGAACTTCCCGACCTCAAGCGTTGTTAGCGGGACTAAGTTCGAATGCAAGCACCCAGGCTGCATGGATAATAGGCGTTGTGACAAAAACACCAGATACAGCACTGGGACTTGATCAACAGCCGATACCGCACCGTGATCTTCACAAAACCAGTAGGTGGCAGTAGTGTTCTGACAAACATGGATGCCTCCAGTAAAGCACATTCACATGAAAATTACTCTGAATTAAAAAACACTGATCATTTATTGAACAGGATGGAATAATTTCAGATTTAAAGAACTTTAAGAAGTTTGAATTCTGACTTAAATCATTAAATCACTGCAAAACGTTTCAGTTTTAGGCATAAATAATGATCCATCGATTATTCCTTGCTGACCGGACTTTTCCTTTAACATGTCTATAATTGTTTAGCAATGATGGCATTGATTGTTTGCTTCTCTTTAACATTCACACAATATAACTCTTCTTTTTATTTTTTTTTCGTGGTGGGGGTACCCCTCAACATATTCTGTCTACAATCTTCTCATTTTCACTTGGACCTCTGCTTAATCACCACTTCTTCACAGCTTGTTTGGCTTCAGCGAAATGCTGACGGAATCATCTGGAATTTAAGACGACTAAGCTGAACAAGAATTGAATTTGCAAACCCATCCTCGCAGTTTACAAGATGAAACTGAGCGATCTGCTGCAATACCTGTTGTAAAAACCCACAGCGAGCAGTTAATGCACACTGCAGTTTAGCTGATTGTGCAGGTCAGTGGAAAACGGTATTCCTGTGTAAAGATAGGCGAAATATAAAGAGATTAATTAGGGAATCTGTCGCACCATTCTGAATAATTATGCACTTTACCCATTGTAGTGTTAATTTATATTTTATTTGGATGGAAAAGCATTGATGCTATGTCCAGATTATTTGCTTAGTCAACAATTAATTACCCTACTGCAAAGCAGAGATTGATTGCTTTTTTATTTGCAAGTATCTCTAGCTTAAAATATACCTTTTTATTTTTTGATGACAGAGCAAAAACATAACAGTATATATCTATACATTCATATAATATCAGATTTAGATTTTAATGTTATCAGCTACTGAATGCATCAGAGTTTGGAAAATGAAATGCATCGTTGACTGAGAGAAATTAAAGATGGGACATGTTGTCAAACCAAACTTGATCTTGTCATAACAGCCTGCATGAGAAGCAGACATTTCTCTGACTCTTCCTCTTAAAAAGCTTTGACAGCTCCGTGATTTGACACTAAATTAGAAAATGCCTCTAAATAAACGGAAATCACTTAAACTATTTGCAGTGAGGACAGTGTCAGATACGTGACTGAGCTCAAATCCCTTTTTTTGGCCCTGAAGAAAAATAGCTTTCAGCTTTTGCTTGCATCTTTGAGCAAACATGCACATACTGTGCTATTTTCATGGATTTAACTGCACGGATTTTCATGGATTTGGGTTGTGGACGCGCACCGACATAATCACTTAAACTGCCCTCGTGTTTAATATGACTCCTCGCATTTTATTTTCCCTCTACGCCGATTCTTTTATCCCAAAAAAAGGAGCTCAGTCACCCGGGTAGAAAACAGGATATGAATAGAGTAATGAAATTAAAGGTTATGGAAACATGAAAAGGGAGCGATGAGTTTAGGAGATGTTAGGCCCACCTAAAAAAAATAAAAAATAAAAAATATCTTCCTAAATATCCTTTGAACATTTCCACCTTTTGTCAAATGACAGATAAAAGCTATTAAGATGTATTTTACAGAACCTTGATGTGATCGACTAACATAAACTAATCTCTTTTTTTTTTGGAACTTTATATTTTCAAGAACTTTTCACAACAAAAGAACGTTCCCTGAGCCGATGATGAAATCAATAACAGAAATACTGATGCCACATATACAATATTTACCAACATATATATATATATATATATATATATATATATATATATATATATATATATATATATATATGTATATATATATATATACTATATACTATATGTACAAATATATACCTTAGGAATTCCGATGACAGAGCAGCAATCCATTAGAATTAACCTGTTACTCATGCCAGGGATTTGCTTTGCGCATCTCAACCTTCCGCTGAAGTAATTTTTGGGAAGGGGCGTAAAATATTGGTTAGCTGATTGGCCTATGTTGGTGATAGACGCGGGTAAATAAACCAATCAGATCAACTTAAGCATATGACGTACTAACAGAGCTTATCGCTGACTTAAGAAGAGCCAATTGATAGATCAAACTCTTTGCACGAAACTAGTCGGAGGAAGAGTAAAAGGCATCTTTTCCTCTGAGAAAAGCCTCCAGAGCCAGTGTTTTTGCTCTTCTTTCAGTGAAGAAATACTCAGTAATTCCCGATAAAACTTGCTTTCGATAGCCACGCTTAACGCTAAGTTTCATCGGGCTGAAACACGCCGCCGTTGCTTTAGACTGAACTGTCGCGCGCTTCGCAAGCGCGGCCACGCTTCAACCCCTTACCTTACTCAAAACCAACGCTGATTGGACGCTCGCTTGGTGAACGGCTCCAAATTTCTTTTAACGGAGAGTCTCCAGACTGATTAGCGAGTGAAACCTTGAAAGCTCACAAGCGAGATCAGGATGGTCTCACGAGGCTACATTAGAATCACTACAACCAAATGCCATCTTTGATTGAACTTGTCCACTTTGAGTTGTAAACATGCAGTCATTTTTTCCATCATATACAGTTGTTTTACCTTCCACTCTGCTATAGATGGTGACAAAACTTGTCTCCAGTTAGCCGTTATAGTTTTTTTACCTACTAATAGAAAAATGTGCGAAATATACTTTTGGTCTACGTTAACCCTGTAATGCCAAATGTATCGTATTTGATACATACAGTTTCTGAAATGTTTTGCGTCTGACACCTTTTTGCATAATTTAATGGTAAAAACTTTGCTCAAAAATCCTATTGTACACAATCAGATATACCTGATAACAGCCAGTAGAAGACTACGCAAAAAATAATCTTGACTTATCACATAGTAATAAATTATTAATATCAAAAATGTATTGCTGTTTTTTCTTTTTACATATTTTATTAAAAGGCAAAATAAGGAATTCAAACCAAAAAAAAGTTATTTTCTATTTTGTTTTTTTTCTTGGATCGGGCTTTAAAGGGTTAAAATAGTCTGGTATTATATTTATAACATAAACTAATCTAATAGTGGAAATAAAAAAGGGACGTATATTATTTTAATTTTGCCCTGTTTGTTTTTTAAGCCACCTCAGCCAATCCGTTCATTTAAGCTCTCGTTATTTTTCTTCTGTCATTTTCTGCTGCCTTTAACCAATTTTTATGATTTTTTATTTTAACCAAAGTGCCATTAATGTCTAATATATAATATATACTCCACTGCTCAATCATTAAGGTGGTCTGATTTAAATTTTGCCATCTATAGATGTCAACCAGGGTTCCCCAGGCGGATCATCGGATCATTCAGGGTTTTGAGACCACACTCGTCTCGCCAGAGGAAAACAAGGGCAGGCGGAGCCAAAAGGAAACTAAACACAAGGAAGATAAAAATAAAAAATAAAATAGAGAGTTAGATCATGAGCAGGAGATCAAAAAGCAATAATAAGGCTTGTTTTAAAAAAATACTAAGATGATATAGCTTCCGTTTTCCAATTTATCTTAAAGGTCTGATATAATGCTACTTTAAGATTTCACAGTCAACACCAGGCATTTATATGATGTCTTTATATAATGCCTTTGGCTCTATGAAGTATTCATTTCTTTTGAGGTATTAGCAGTTTACTGGTGCTTGGTAATTTTCCAACCTGAGAGGGAAATATTTGTCTTCACTGCGACGACGCCTCTCCTCATATACGAATGGAGGTTTGATGCCACTTCTGGCAATTAAGCTCTTCTTCAGGAAGGCTGAACACCATTTCTTGACATAGACATATGCTCATACATCGGGGCTGCTCAGCAGAGCAGTGAGTTGCATTGCTGCCTTGGAGCAAGAGGGTTCCTGGTTCGATTCCCTTCTTTCTGCATGGAGTTTGCATGTTGGGTTCTCTGTGTGGGTTCTCTCCGGGTACTCCGGCTTCCTCCTACAGTCCAAAAACATGACTGTTAGTTTAACTGGCTTCTCTAAATCCTCCTTAGGTGTGAATGTGTGTGGATGGTTGTTTGTCTCTGTTGCCCTGCGATGGACTGAAGACCCGTCAGGGTGGACCCTGCCTCTTGCTTGTAGACAGCTGGAGATAGGCACCAGCACACTGCGCCGCTTAGGATAATGGAAAATGGATGGATGGGTGGATAGACAAAGCAGTTTCCATCACTGCACAGTTTAGCTGCTAAAAAGGAACTTCTTCATTTCTACTTTGAGCAGAAATAAATGTGCTCTGCCTCGTATTGGGACGGGCCATGTGTCACCGTTCTACGTAGCACAGTGATGACCACTTGTTTTTCCTGCACAAGAAGAGGCAGCTGCTCAGGGAGAACAATTGATGAGGGTCACTCAGATATGCATAAATCCATCAAAATACCACTTTGTGCAGTATTTTGATGTAGGAATAGGGCTGGGTACCGAACTTCGGTTTATTTATGGTACCGACCGAAATGCTTCGGTTCTACAGAGTATCGGTAAACATGCCTCGCCTTTCGGTACCAAGTTTCCGTGATTGGCTGTAACGCTTAACACTGATGCCAATAGTGCGCAATGCAATACATCGTGCACGGAAACAATTTAAGAGCAGAAAGTTGCTCGGTGTTTGGCTGCAAGAAGAGCGGACCGCAGCCGGCGCCACCATCATATCCCTCCTCTCAGCAGCCAGTGGGCGGAGCAAAGCCAGAGCGGAGTGAATCATGCTGCTTTCAAACTGGATCGCAGCAGGAGCAGCAAAATCACGTCTGCTGCTTCATTTTTACTGCTTGTACCAGCTTCTGACGCACGGCTGAAGAAGCTTTGCAGCTCTGGCCGCGCCGGTCGGGGTGCGGCTCTGAGGCGCCAAGGCGGAAGCTACTCTATCCTTTATTTGCCTTGCAGCTATATTTGCTGTGATCAGTGTAAGGAATAAAGTAGTTTTATTGTGTTTTTAAGTGGGAAAATCCACCTGAAAAACTTTCATCAGTGCAGTCAGTTCATCCTGCCTTCCAATATTTTTGTCGGAGCCGCCAGACCCCACATACCAGCGATACCTGTCAGTAGAATCTTTTTTTTTTATGTAACAGGAAAATGTAAATGGAAAAAATCAGAGCTTAAAAAATAAAACTCAAGATTTTATGTTTATGTAATTTTCTTTTTCTTTGAATTGATATTATAAAACTGGTATAGAAAAGTATCGCTCTCTGGAAGCGGTATCGAAGTGAAGGTATCGGTATTGGTACCGGAACCGAACATTTTTTGAACAATACCCAGCCCTATGTAGGAATAGTTATAACATGCCTAAAAGCTTAAAAAAAGTTGATTTTACATAATATAGGCCCTTAAATGAGAGTAACGACATAAACACTGTATTATAATTGTGATGATAAATCACTTTTGTTCAGTACTTTTCTATTCCTTATTGTGGATGGAGAGCCATAAAATGAACATCGATATTCAGTTGAGCTAAAAAAAAGGTTTAAATAAGAATGTTTCTCTCCACAAGGTCCAACTAGCTAACATATCAAGACATGCTGAGGTATCTCATCCCTTACTTCTAAGTAGCTTCCTGTCCTGCCTAACATGGGCGGTTCTAGACAGGGGCCAATGGGGGCCAGTGCCCCTGTAAATCAGGTCCTGGCCCCTGTACTAAAGAAATAATGCTTAAAAGAAATTCTAATGATGATCTGCGCTGGAACAGACTTGGTTACTAATAGGTCCTTTGGATCTATTTCATTTTTTCCTATACTAATTATTTAAAAACAGTAAGCTGATAGCTTCAGTCGTATTGAGATAGGATCCCATTTTTCATCTGCTAAATGTTTTTTTTTTTTTCTAAACAAATAAAAAAAGGTACTCTGATTTTTACAGCTGAATTTATCAGTTTTTCTGAGTTCTAATTCAGATTTAATAGAAAACGCTAATTTTAACTTAAGTAAATAAATATGTAAAATCCCTAAATTATGAATGTATATTGAACTCATAAGAAATACAATTTTTATTGAACCTAATTGAATAGAAATTTCAGTTCATGCTGTTATATTGATATATTTGAATCCCTTGGCCTGTTTTTTATTTCCTGCTTTTCTGTGCCCCCATGAAAACACGCTGGCCCCCTCCTGGCCCTCTGGTACATTTTGTCTAGATCCGCCACTGCTGCCTAAAGAAAAGAATCCCCTTACCATAATGCTGCCACCATCATGTAGTGTAGTATATAGAATGATAAATATGATAAGCTGTCAGCTCATCATGCTTTCTGGGTGTGCTTTGTCACCAAAGGCTTCTTGCCTGTTTTCCGCAAACATAGCTGGACTTGACTGTCTAATTGGGCGACTTCTGAAGACTACTTCATTTGGTTTAGGAATATTAGATAAAAACTGGCAAAATATAAATATTTGATCATCTTTACAGGTTTTATTTATTGAAACAAACCACATTTAATTTTCTTCGATTTCATAGTTATGTCCTTTTTTTAAACGTATGCGAGGAATTCCATTCAGGATTGTTTTTGCAAAAAGAAAGATGTGAAAGAAAGACATTAAACTTTTCTAAGGCAGTGTGTTATGATTTAGGGAAAAAATGTATTTGAGAACAAAAGTCAAATTTAAGTCTATGTAAGAGTTGAAAAGCTTTTAGGTTACAAATACTGTCAGCTAACTGATAACATCAGCGTTTGGTGTAGCGTGGTGCCTTGATCAGCCCTGACAGAATGTTTTATTCCCTGCCAGGCGCAAATCTCTGTCTGGGATTTGTAAGGCACAGCTTTCAAAACAATCCTGCCATATAGCTGTACATTTTCACTCTTATGAACGACATTAGATTTCTCTCCTGTGTTTTTATTATTGCGTCGGCTTCTCTATTGCTGCTGTCTAAGCCAAGACTTTCATATTACCGGCTCAGCATGGTTAAGATATTGCCCTCCATTATTTTCAGTGTGTTTTGTTTTTCATATGTTATGTTTTTCTTAATCCTCTTTAATTTTTTATCTGTTGTGCAAAAATAGACCTCAAGATATCATAAAATATGTAACAATGGCCTTTGAAAATAGAGAATTGAGTAATTTCCTTTCATTCAAATATTGTTGTGGTGTTTTACTTCCTTGACGTCAAGGATTACAACCGTGCTTTTAAACTGTTAGATTCCTGCTGCTTTTTAATATCATCTGTGATCTATTTGTGTCCTAAGCTTCTAATAGCTGAGGGGAATTAGCACAGTGGGGGGTGGGGGGTGCTCGGATAATGGATTGGTTCTTTAATGTTTCAGCCCACCCAAAAAAAAAGAGGTGGAACTGAGTATTTGTTTATTATCCCAGTCCTATATTTACCACTTGTCTCTCTGGTTTACACAAGTATTTGGTGAATTTTTAGTGAACAAAATGCTTATTTTATTTTGCCTGTTTAAAGTGAGATTAAGGTAAACCAGTTTGTGATTTCAGAAAAAAACTTTTAGGGAAAGTTTAAGCTTCACTTTAGAAACTTGGACCCACAGGGGTTGAATTTTTATTGTTAAAAAAAACTAATTATATATTTTTTCCTCTCCTATGATAACATCACAGGGGAAACTAATCTTACAGTTCCTATCAAATTTCATGTTCATGTCAAATTTGAAAGATGGCAAATCTCTTTTAAAACAGCTTTCATTATTTTATTTTATTTTATTTCTTTTATCTCTATGTATTTCTTTTTTAATGCTTTTTTGTAGCACTTTGAGGCCTTTTTGGTGAAAAGTGCATTATAAATTAAATGAATTATTATTATTATTATTATTATTAAATCTTTGTATCCTCTAACTGGAGCCATTATTTTCTCTAAAAAAATGATTATAAAACCTACAAGTGTTAATATTTACAAACCGTACTGCATTAAGTATATTCTGCATCGCTGTTTCCATTAAACACAGTAAATAATATAACGAACAATTGAAATATAATGCACTCGCTGTCTGCAGCTAGCGGTATTACACAGTGAGCAAAACAGGCCTAAATCACAGGCAACTAGAGTTTTGTTGAATTATGGAAACCCAAGGAGTGCGAAAAAGAATCTTGATTTTCCAAAAATTAAACCATTTATGAATTCCAAAAAAGTTTTAAAAAAACAACCCGCTGAACTTTGCTTGTTTGATAAATTCTAAGGGGAAAGATCATACAACCAGCTGAGAGACACTGTCCCTCCAGTGTGTCCTGGGCCTCCTCTCAGTGCTTTGAGCACCTCCCAAAGAAAGTGTGTAGGAGGCAGTTGGAAAAGATGTCAGACCTACCTCAACTGACCCCTTCCTGATTTGAAGAAGAGGCTCTACTCTGAGCCGCTCCCAGTTAACCGAGTTCCTCACCCGATCACTAAAGGAGTGCTCGGAAACCCAGGTGGGTCAATCAGGGTGACCTGATCCAACGATGCTTAAACTGAAACTGGTGTCAGGGAGCAATGCTGGAACTGAATGTCACTAAAACAAAGGACATGTTGCAAGACATTGCAATTGTTCATCAGTATAAATATCTTGGGTCTATCATAGATGACAAATTAACTTTCAACAGCAACACAGACAGGCTATGTAAGAAAGGGCAGCAGCGCTTATACTGCCTGAGAAAGTTAGCCAGGTTTCAGGTTGACAAGACTCTAATGACCATGTTCTACAGATCTTTTATAGAGGCCATACTTACCTTCTCTGCCATCTGCTGGTACGCTCTTCTTAATGTAAAGAACAAAAATGCCATATCTAAGATTATTAAGGTGTGTAGTAAGATCATGAGTGTTCAACAGAAAAACATGACTGAAATATATGAAGATCAGGTAATCAGGAAGGCTGAGTCCATTTTGGATAATTATACCCATCCCCTACATAACGAATTTCAGTTTCTACCCTCTGGTTCCCGTTTTAAATACACACCAGTTCAGACCAACAGATACAAACACTCCTTTATTCCCTCTGCTCTTCAGCTGCTAAACTCTACCAGGAAAAGCAGATAGCCATTTGTTGCATGCATTCAGGTCTATGCTCTCATTTGCACATATTTATTTACTTTTTATTATTTATTTTATTTTTTTTACATTTCTGTCACTTTTATCCACCTTATTTGTATCTTTTAAATATTTATGTGTCTCTTGTGCTTCTTTTATTTTTTATCTGTGATTTGTGAAATGTGAACATGTGTGTGAAAGGTGCACTACTACTGCACTAAATTGCCTATACTGGGACAAATAAAAGCTACTGAACTGAACTGAACTGAAAACAAACTGATTCTTATATTATACGATTAATTTATTAACAATTTTTTTTCTTCTGCTTTAGGCATAAGTTGCCTTTATTTTTGTTATTTTTGAAGGTAGACCGTAATGGGAGAGAGGGCAAAGACTTGTGGCATAGTTCACCAGGCGAAACCAATGACAGACACATCCTGGACTTAGGCCTCCATCCATGAGATGTGTGCTTAAATTATTTGAAATGAATTCAAGTCAAGATTCAATTCTGCAGAGTGGAAGAATAGAAATGGGATGAAGCAGAGTGAGGAAAAAGAGGTCACTGTGTCCTCCAGCAGTTTAAGCCTATAGCAGCATAACTATAGAGATAGCTCAGGATAGCTGAAATTAATTAAAGTGAAACTTATATGCCAAAATGACCCCCCCATCCTTTCTTTTTCCCCCTCCCCTGCTGCATCCCATACAGCAAGGCAGAGCTGCAATGGAAAGATGCAATCACTCTGTTGATATGTATGAGAGGAAGCTTTTTTTTTTTTATCTCTTCCTGACAATGGAGACATTATCAGGGATAATCAGCCTGCTAATTCTGCATTAGTTAGTGATGAACTCTAAAAAGCACCAACAAGTTAATGGATGTTTTATTTATTTATTTGTTCCTGTTCAGGGTGGGAATGGGGTTTCAATTGTGTTCTTTCATTAGGTTATGCACGGCTGAAGATGGAAAGAAGTAACTGACAGGAAACAGCTCGGGCACATTCACAGCATCCTCGATCGTCTCCAGGGACCAAACAATTCTCTGTGGTAAACGCTAAAAGCTGCAACGTTGGGCGATGTTGCATAAATGTTTCAGAATCACGTTGCTTGTTATATGGGCTAGACCGAGCCTCGGCGGACCAATTTGAGCTGCCTTATAATGGCATCTCTAATGCTCCAGTCTACATGAAAATAAACAAGTCTGTAAGGCAGAAGTGAATTCTATTATTGCTCTTTTTCTCAGAGAAATTGATCTTTTTACGGCGTTCGGTCTATAAAACTCAGCAATAGCGTTTTTACAACTGCTACAGTGCAGCAAACTAGTGAACTGCTTATTTGCGCATCAGCTCCGTGGAGGGAATGCTTAAAGCGATCTGATTGGCTACACCTGGTATGAATGTCAGATGCGTCTTGGAGCGTGCAAGTGTGTGTGTTTCTGTGAGTGATCTCTGCTTCAGCTGTGAAGTATGGCTGATTGCCTGATCCAGCAGGTTAAGGAGGGCTTTGGCTCCTGTGCTGCTGACCCATTTGAACCGTGCACCGGGTTTTCGGGCCGCGCAAGCTAATCTCTGCTCCTTTTGCTCCGTTCAGACCTTTAGCATTACAGCTGTGGCAAAGTTTTAATGGTCAATCACCCTACATACCTCTGACGATTTATTGTGTGTGTGTTTGTGTCTGGCTTTAAATGCTTGTGTATAATCCAGCACCAGATGTGGCTTTTGCTCAGGTGACAACAACACGTCATGCAGAGATAAATTACCTGAAATTTTTTAGTTTTTATTTGGTTTATGTTGCATTTAACCTGATGCTTTTCAACGTTTTGGTCCTGTCAAAAAAATATATAATTTACTCTGACTTTCTGCCCATATTAACACACATACACACCTTAAAGCATGAGTATCATTGTTCAGATCCACTTGCATTACAACCCTCTCTGTCCCCTTCTCTCTGTGTCACAATGTTTCCTTCTCCCTTCCTCTCTGTCTACCTGCAGACACAATGACATCCTTTAGCCAGTCTTGGACAAGGACATACAGCAAGCACACACACACACACTGTTGCAGGTCTGGATAACATTTGAAAGGCAGGATCATGTCAGCTGACCAAGGCCTTAGTGGCTCCCAGTCATCCATGGCTGCCAGCTTGACTAAAATCAGCTCCTATGCGCACTAATGGGACAAAGGCAGCCTGTTTTTTCCTGTAGCTTTTAATAGGGCACCTCTCTGTGTGCAAGCAGTGCTGACACTGGCAGACGGAGCAGAGGAGCAGTATAATATTGCATCAATGCATCTCTTTGCGGTTTTGATGCTTGAAAAAAGATACTAGGATGGGACATTGCATCAGGAGGACTTCATCTCATACATAAAGGAAATTTGGTCCAGCGAGGAATAATGTTCGAATTTTTCTTAATTTAGGGAAATATCTCTATATGAGTAGTGTCTGAGGGCTAGCAAAGAATGCCCCGGTTATTCCACTGAAATGTCCGAAGATGTGATTGGATGATAGGCATAGAAAATAGGTAATAGGATATGTGGAAACAAAAAAGATAAAGGATTGCATTGTCATGTAAATACATACTATCCTCTCCTCTTCAAGTTGGCGATCCAACGACCAACCCGTCCGTGGAGGATCAGGAATCAGAAAAGATGAAATAACTCTTTTTTTCACTTTTACCCGATGTATTCCAGCATCCAGCTGCCATGCACGTCGTGGCATTGTCAGTTTCACTATAGCTCTGGTGAATTTCAATGGTGAAGTCCTCTGGAAATCTTCAATTATCGATTGTTGATTGCAGATGTGTCTAGTAGTTGTCGGGTTCTATAAAATGTAGGTTTTTACTTAAAAAGAACTGAAATACACAATTTATGGATAAAATTTCTGCAGAAAGGAGAGACAGTTGAACCCCAGACTCAAACATACTGTCTCCCCCTGGACCTCCTCTGCAGAGCGTTTATTAACAGAACATGACGCATGGTTACAAACAGAGTATTGTTCTGACAAAACAATTGATCAGTTCATGAATGCTCCATCAGAATGACAAGGCAGGATGGTCTCCTGACTGGATCATGACACAGGAGTGGAGCATCCCCTCGCACAAATGTTTTATAAGCACACATTAATTTTATAATCATCATTAAATAAACCTAACAGTAGTTCCCATTGATTTAGCTTGTAAAGCGGGGAAAATGGCGCTTAGGCTTACCGCGACCGTGGCGTCACTGCTGGAAGATGGCAGGAGGGAGGGGCTACTATATTTGGGCAAAAATGGCCGCACTTAGACTAAGTGGCCTAAAAAAAAGAAACATTTTTATTTTTTTACTGATTAACGGTAAATTCATGAAATTAAATTAGTTTTAAGTATAAATAATGATCCATTGATCATTTGTTGCTGACCGGACTTTTCCTTTAAATTTAGGGCTTACAGTGGCTCTAACAGACATGTTCACAAGTCATTTTTTGCAAGTCCAAGTCAAGTCTCAAGTCTATTTGCGTGCTTGCGTGTTTATTCTTGTGTTTTCATCTCCTTCACTGAGACGGTATAGCTTAAAGGTCGCTGTTATATCTATGGAATGATCATTATCTTGAACTGGTCAGTGACGTCAGTGCTACATGACTGTTTGACAGCCCCTCTGCCATTTTATTTTATTTTTTTCAACCTCTGCTGTGTGCGGTAAGGCTTTGCGGCGATCAGTCAAGTTAGTAAAACAAAAAGCAAAAAAAAACGTTTTAAAAAAAAATTAGGGATGCACGATATTAGGATTTTTGGCCTTCTATATCCGATATGCCGATATTTTTAAAACTCGTGTAGCCGATAACTCGATACGATGTTAAAGCTGGACAAAAATAAGTAGTCATTGAAAATAGCAGTTTTGTTATCCATTTCTGACACTTTGAAAAATAATATAACCAAATATATTTTCATATGCTGATATCAAATAGATTTAGAAAAGCATCGGTATCGATCTATTTTACTTTCAAAATCTCGTGAAATTTCATCGTTCTGTTACAAACTCTCGTGATATTTTGCAAATTCTTGTGAGATTTTGTTAGTAAAATAGATCGACACCGTATGGCCAATATATCAACATATAGAAATATGGCAACATTTGGTGAATTTTCGGGATTTCGTGAAAGTAGCATAACGATGACATATAGCAATATTTCATTAGTAAAAGAGATTGATATGGTGTTTTTAAATGGCAATATATATCAGCATAGGAAGATATTGGGATATTTTAATGGATCAATATTTTTTCCCTCGTCTTTTAGAAGTTTTTAAGTCTGAAAAAAGAAGTTTTTGAGGAAGAAGAAGAAGTAGTATTTATTTTATTATTTTAGATTTTAGAAACTCAGAAGCTGATCAAATATCGGGTTAAATATCGGTGGGTGGCCGATGTCCGGATATTCAGCTCTTAAGGCTTCGATAATGTATAGGGGCCGATTATACTCAAAAGCATCCCTAAAAAAAAATATTGTTCACAAGTGGACAATCGCTAAGTCTTGGTCGAGTCTAAAGTTCTTCAAATGCAAGTCTAAGTCGAGTCTGAAGTCATTAAATATGCGACTTAAGTGCGACTCGAGTACAAGTCACAAACTCGAGTCCCCACACATCTGGGCTGCGGAATAATATGTAATCGCCACACCTATGTTGCCACGTTTGTGTTTTACATAGCGACATAAAATCGCAGCAGAACACAGAAAAAGTTTGTGGTTGTTACCAGAATTTTTTTTTAATAAGTTCAAAAGGGTATTATAACTATAGCAGTATAATTATGCCTTAGTACTGCTGTGAAAGACTTGGTTTCCTCACTAAGAGAAGATTGCATTTTCTAGCAATGAAATTCACCAATGACATCACTAATGTCTCTTTTCTCATTTCTCCTCAATCTTTAATCTCCATTCATTTAACATGCTTGTTATCCTCTTCCTCTGCACCATGCTCCTTTTTCCCACTTTCTCAGCCTAAATGCAGAAATTATGCACCTTGCTGTTTTATCCTTCTTTTCCCTCCAGGTACTGCAGCTGTCACGGCAAACATCTCTCCTTTAACATCACAGCGGTGTCATCCCACTCGCACACTTACACGGCTTCACACTTATAAGAGCTTGCTTTCCTGACCAAGAATGGATGTATGTTGCAGCAGAAACGGTGTTAGACTGAGGTTGACCCGGTGTGACGGGAAAGGAGTGGTACTAATTCATATGCAAAAAATAGACGAGTAAAAACGAAAATAAAACAAGAAAATAGAAATAAGAAGAGACATACTACTTTCTCTTGTTTGTTGTTATTTAACTCCCAGTCATCCTCCCACACAGCAGGGCAGCCAGACTCTTGACACCATTCCATTTAGTCTACACTCCTGCCGGAGGATCCAACTAATAACTCACATAGCCATAGCACCAAACAATTACTTTCAAGAAGAAACAGAGGAATCAGGGGAAATGAGGGGAAGCGTAACCTTGAGAGAGGATAATGTTTTTTTAACATCAGCCAAAAAACCCCTGTGCTGAGAGTGATGCGGCCAAGAAGAGAGAGAAAAAAAAACGAGTTTGTTAATAAATCTCTCAGCTGAACTTAAGTCGCATTACAGCAAACATTCATCACTATTCAAGGCCTTTCTCCTCTGCTCACTGCAGACTGGAAAACCGGGCGATAAGAGTCTGAGAAAGAAATGAAAATAATATTAAATGGTTCTTCCATCAGGGACTGAATAACCTGAAGCCACCAGGGACATTTAAAAAGAATACACAGCTCTTTATATATTATCCACCAAATACCAGAGTTTTTGCATAAACTAGTAGATTTAAGATACAACATAAAAGTGGATATAGTTTGACTTAATTTACAGAATAGACTGCCTATGATCAATTGATATTTAAGTCGAGATCAGATGTTTTAGCAGCAAGAGAACCGATTAGCCTTAAAATGTTTAAAATGTTTAGTTTTTGCTTTATACTCTATACCAGGGGTAACCAATTAAAAATCAGTCCCAATAAAAGAAAATCATCAACCAGTAAAAGTCCGGAGACATTTTTAATTATAATCTGTTACTATAAACCGAATTCAACATTGAAATAAAATTAGGTTTTTATGCACCCACCTACGGAAGAGGATTAGGGCTACTGAAAAAAAAGTTAACGGATTTTAAAATTTTATTTCTAATGTTTTAACATGGGAAAACATTAGTCAGAATTTGACTTTTAATCTCAAAATTTTGACTTTTTTTCACAGAATTCTGACTGAATTCTGACAATAAAAAGTCAACTAACTTTTGAAAAGAAAGTCAGAATTTTGAGAAAAAAGTCGTTTTTGACTAAAGTTTTTTTAATTATAACCGCTCACTAGTAAAGTCAGAATTCTCTGATTCTTTATTGTCAGAATTCAAATCAGGAATTTTATGTTTCTTGAGTTAAAATTTCTGAGTCCTTTTTAATCTTGAATGAATTTTAGATTTAAAAAAGTCAGAATTTTGAAAAAGTCTGAATTTGACTAATTGATATAAAAGTCAGAATTCTCAAAAGTCAGACTTCTCCTTTTTCAGAATTTTAATTGAATTTTTCCCATGTGTAAAACTTTGAGAAAGCCTAAATTCCTAATTTTCTCACAAATTTAGTTAACTTTTCCCCAAAATTTTTCCCACTGGCCCTAATCCTCTTCCGTACATCTACCCTTATACATTTTGATTTTTAAATTAAAAAACATAAAAAAATTGAATGTTTTTCCATTTTAAAATCTAAAGTTCTTTTTTGAAGTAGAGAACAACAATCCTCTCAGTTTGGCTTCTATAGACAATTACCTGATTCTGCCATATTTTACAAAACACCTAAACTGACTGTTTATTTTCTTTTTCTGTCTTAATGTTGGCAGTGGGCTTTAGGTCTGCCCTGCAAGGCTTTAAACCTGGGTTTAACCCGAAGACTTTGCCTGGCATTCCAAAGCACATATCATATGAGCTCATTTTGAGCCTGGATCCAGATTTATTGTTGATTCTGTTCATGGTGGAGAATCCCCTGCTTCACAGCAGCAGGTTGAGCCAAACATCCTCTAAAATGTGCAGGGTCATCTTTGAGCACGCCATTTCTACTTTTCTTTCACCAAGTTCACCGCAGTTCTTCCAGCAGTCCACACTTTCTCTGCTCTCTTTTTTTCTCATGGTCTTCCTTCTTTCCCATCGCCCGGCTTGCCACAGGTTTGCCTGCTGTGTCTAAAGTAGCAGCAGCAGCAACCCAGACTGACAGCTCATTGGCTCATTTGGATCAATGTGTAGCCTGGGAGCCGGACGCCCCAGGGCTTTACCATTATTAACAGGAGAAAGAGGTGCAGGTGGAAAATGAAATACTGTACTTCCGGACAACATGCAGTACTTTTGAACTGTTTTGGAATCAGTTTTTTGGTCAGGATTAGCCTGCAGGAGGGTCCAGATCCAAACCCTGGTTCACGCTAATCTGTGACCTCTGCTCTAGAGCAAAAGCTGTTAAAGACAAGTGCATTTTTCTTTCTGATCCAAAAGCAACAATTCCCTTTAATGACCTACCTTTCAGAGACATAGATTAGGTATGGGGCTCTGCAGGTTAACAAAGAAGCCAAATCCGACCCCCATTTTGGTAGGGGTTAAACCAAAACCTGGCGTTTTCTATTTGCATGTTTAAACCTGAACTAAACGCAAATTTCTGACATTTTGAAGTGAAAAAGCTTCCTGGATTTTGGAAGCAGGTGTTCTGACTTCTCAAACTTGGAAACAAAGTCTCTGTGGGATTGATTTTGAACTTTTTAGAATGTTAATAAAGAAGCTGCTGTAAGTATAATATCGTGCATGAAAGCAGGAAAATATTGTATTTTTAGTTTCATATAGTTAGTCAGTGTGTCAAATATCACTGTATAAATGCCATGCCAGAAACCTCTAAATATTTGCTTGGAATTTGAAATTCTCATCAGCTCAGATGCAGGATGCAAAAATCTGAGGTACAACTTTGCTTCTTACATGTCAGGTGATTACAGCAGATTTACGGCGTATGGATGTTTTCCTGCGCATGTTTCAGCACATGTGTGCTGCGTTTGTGTCTTCAAAGGCTGACTGGAGAAAAAACTAATCTAAGAAAATGTGATTTGAGAGGATATCAGGGAATTCCTCCAACATGATGCTCCTATAAATCATCTCTTTAATCAGCCAGAAACTCCCTCCTAGAGCCCAGCTGACAAACACATACACACACAACACCATAATGCAAAACAGAGAGAGGAAAAAAAAAAACCACCCCGCTGTAGGCTGATGGAGCATGACAGCATCACATACTGGGATAAACGAGAAGCAAACCAAAGATAAAGGTGAAGTGACTGGGAAAAAGCAACAGCATAGGAGGCATATAAAGATACGGCTGACACAGGATGGCAGAGTAGGTGCTGAGCCAAGCAGTGCCAGGCTGGTAATTGGATCGAGTCTTTGGGGAGGAGAACAAACACTGAGGAGGGGGGGGTGGAAGCTAAAATCTCTGTCTCCTGAGCCCATCAGCCAAAAGTGGCTACGGACCACATTACACACTCATTTGGTTGATAAAATTCAAAGACGACCCAATCCTATATCAAACATCTTCTTTATCCTATTTAACCATACAATATGTTAGCTGGAAAACATCTCAGTCCATACATAGAAATAAAACTGATAGATTCTGTATTAAGAGCATCTCTCCCCTGATGTTCAGCCTGAACGACAGAGAGAGATAGAAAGAGATAGAGTTGTCCTACGGTTGTATTACAGTAATACCTTGGTTTAATGGATGTCTGCTTTGGAATAAGGCTGTATTTGGTCCAATTGAGATTTTGTTGTGTTGAAAGGATGAGCCCCCCCCCTCCTCCCGTAGATGAGATTGGGGTTCAGAACGAAGGGAATGAGCAGACTCTAAGAAAGACAGAATGATGCTCACAAATCCTGCTGAGGATTTTGCCTGTCGTGGATGTGTGTGTGTGTGTGTGTGTGTGTGTGGGGGTGGGGGTGTTTTAAAGGGTGCGTGTTTGTGTGGGGGGGGGGGCTGAATCTCACATATGAGCTCTGTTAATCCCCAAGTCAGGCCTGATGTTGTGTAAGTGTCACACACACCTACATAGCTAATGTTTCTTAGACTCTGCTCTTTAAAGGACGACGCTGACCTCTCTTCCTTGCCCCTCTAGCTCTATTACTCACCATCATTTTTATTTATTTCTTTTTGCAAAGTCTCGCAGACTGCAGCTTAGTCACATCAGTCGCTGCCCTATTTTCTGAGATGCAGATGGGCATAAAGAAATCTCAGACTGAGGATGGGAGACGGACGAAAGCGAGAAAACAGCTGGTCGTGTTAGAGGTCAAACCACCCGTGGTTATGCTCTAAATCGTAAAGATGCAGTAGAGTGCCGAGGAATACTAGAAAGTGAAATAAGGAAGTCATTTAAGGAGCTCTTTGGACTTTTTTTCACATTTTGACTTGTTTAATAGACCTACAAGAAGTCGAGCTATATTATTAAACCAAACTAAGTCATCGTTTTGAAATGTTATTGCAAATAGAAAATGAGGAAAGCAGGGTTTGTATTTGCATTTAGCCCTCTTTTATTCAGAGGCATAACCAGAACATTTTTATAAGGGTGGCCAGGCAGTTACCGATGTACACTGAGGGGGGGCCGAAAGTGGATAGGCAACAGGACCTCTGGGTCAATCTACACTATTTCAACAAGGAAATTAACAAACAAAACATCCATATTTTCTAAATAAAGACAAACTATACTTTCCTACAGCCTTTGCTGATAAATACACGCATATATTTAAACATCCGTAATTTCTAAATAAAAGGTATAGTGGATAAAAACTCTTTTCAGTTTTGAGTTCTGGGGTGTAAGTATCTTTTCTTATTTTCTTTTACTTACCTACTTGTATCGATCAACATTCTGCATAAAATTTATATTTACAAGCACTAATATCTACATAAATGTATTATTTGGATAAGTTTTTATTAACATTGTTATTTATCTATGATTTCACTGAAGATTCCTAGATGACTTGCAGAGACATACATCATTTCTCTTCACCCCATATAATACAACACGCCAAAATCTAGTTCTAAAAAGAAGAGCATGAATTCTTTCATCATCTTTGATGTTAGTATATTGATGTGGATAATTAACCACAAAAACTAAAAAATGTTTTGAGTGTATTACTGCTACCACCATCTGTGTTAGAGGGGGAAAACAAATGGTAGGGGTGGCCACAGGGGCGGCCAATGATTGGCTAAGGGTGGCCATGGCTACCCCTGGCCCCCCATCTAGCTCCATCCCTGCTTTTATTTACTCTGAGAGGGCCTCAAAGCATTTTGGAACAAACAATGTCTTAAAAATCAGAGACCATATAAGACCAGGTAGGGAGGGGAGCTGTGGTGATGTTTAAATCAAAATAAATCAAAACTGTATGACTATAAAACTACCAAGACATGACCATCCATGCCTATTCACACGTTTCAAAGGAGATTATTTTTCCACAGAAGCAGGTCAGCTGTGGATTCTGTCCACAGAGAATCATTTTTTCTTAATAGAGAAGCAAAAACGAAGTTAGAGAGAAAGCGGCATGATGATAAAGATAATAGAATAGAATAGAGTATACTTTATTGTCCCCTAGCGGAATTTATTTGTCATGGACCCAAGTGAGCAGTGCATAGAAGTAGCTGCCATTAGAAACAATAAATAGAGATAAACCAGCTAAAAATGCACAAATAGACTAACCTGACTAATCTGAAACCTTCTGTTGAAGTAATTTTGGGAAGGGGTGAAAATACTGGTTAGCTGATTGGCCTATGTTGGTGATATAGATCGGCCAAATAAACCAATCAGATCAACGTAAGTACATGAGGACGCATCAACAGAGCAACGACTAAGAGGAGCCAATTGATAGATCAAACTCTTGCCGAAACTAGTCGGGAGAAGAGCAAAAACATCTTTTCCTCTGAGAAAGTTTCCAGAGCAGTGTTTTGCTCTTCTTTCAGTGAAGAAATATACTCTGTAATTCCGATAAAACTTGCTCGATAGTAATTAGTTTCATCGCTGAAGCCGCCATAAGTTCTGACTGAACTGTCGCGGCTCGCTATGTCACACCTCACCCCGCTTCAAAGCCAACGCTGTTCTGATTGGACGTTCGTTTGGTGAACTGCTCCAAATTTTCTTTTTTAACGGAGAGTCTCCAGACTGATCTGGCGAGCAAATCCTATTAAAAGCTTGTGAGATCAGGATGGTCTCATAAGCAGGCTACAAAGGGCTCATAATTATTAAAAATAAAATAAAATTGACATTCAGTGGTAGTCATTCAAAATTTGGGCCCTTGGCTGGTCGCCTATCATTCCTTTTTAAACATCAATCTTTGTACTAAAATATTCTGTCATGATTTGTGGAAATTAAGCCCTAAAGAGAAACTTCATCTCCTGGTCAGACCCTGTGATTGAGTGAAAGGGTGGAGTCAGAGTAAAAAAATATGCACACCCAGGAGAAGGCCTGTGGCTGGAAGTATGAGGGCATTTTGCTGCTATTCGGCTGGCTTTTGACTGGGAAGTGCCATTTATAACGGCGGCTACTGTTCAATACCCAAACAACAAGCAGAACACCAAGTTATTGGACTCTTCGTGTTTCTCTCCTTACAGATCTATTTAACATTTTAATTTAAATGTTGATAAACTTGGGTCTACAGGAGCATTTGAAGCAGTGCACTTTGTTTTTTGGGATTCTGAAACTTCTGCCAGAAGGAAAGAGCTCATATTCCCTATGAAGGATGTGGGACGGGTCCAGCAGTCCTGCCACCCCTGCCTGAGTACAGACTGCTCATAGATGGACTGAAGGCAGAGCTGTTCATTTCTCCCCATCAACTTGATAGCAGTATAAACTTTATATGCGCTCTGTGTATAAAAATGAGAACAAAGTTAGTCTAAGTCAGTTTGTACCAGGAGCTGCAGCTTTGTGGAGATGCTGCTGAAGCACGCCGTCATCCCAAACCTGATGACACTCTCCATCACTGCCTGATAGAATAAAAACATGATGTTCAGACTGACGCCAAACAGCCTCAGTCTGAATTAAAAGTACGTCCTTTGCTGTAAACGGGAACATATGCAGTCAAAATGATCACCCCATCTTAAAAGATTATCCAGGTGGATACGTACCTGCATACCCTTTAAAAAAGGCGAGATAAGCTGGTCAGAGAAATCTCCTTGGTGAAAATATAACCTTTGAGAGTTCAGTGGAGTTTCCCCTTCCACCTTTAAATCTGATCAGATGTGTAAAGTCAGAGCTAAGAAGGAGTGACTCGGGTTAAAAGATATTTATCTGCTCAAATGGTTTGTTCAGTGTTCAGCCTCAAATGGGTGGAAAAAAATCAAGCAAGACTTTAAAATCCACACTAACTGGCTTTCACTATGTTTCTGATTTTATTTTTTGAGTTTTTCCATCATTTTTTATTTTCATTCCACTGTCACAAGTACAGAGCAATGAAAATCACTCTCTGCATTTAACCCATCCCCTTAGGGAGCAGTGGGTTGCCATTGTGCGGCGCCGTGGTTCTGGCACCGATGTTTGGGGCTTAACAGGGTCTTGCCTCAGTGACCCTAAAGTGCGCAGTCTGTGGGAGTGGGGTTCGAACCAGAAGTTTTTCTTAATATGTGTTGATTGGTCCTCAGTATTCCAAGCCTCTGATGCCCTGACCACTAGGGCATGGATTTATATAGGGTGAAGCCAAACGATCCATATTTCCTAGGACATATCCGTATTTCACATCCTGTCCCGGGCGTTTTTTTTCTTAGAAAGTGAGGAAATGTCCTGTTTTTTAACCTTACCTTTCTGGATTGGAACATTAAATTTGACACTGTCCACTCCCTGGACACTGCGCAACATAGTGCTTTACGTTTCATCACCAACTCTGCCTTCAGGACTCATCATTGTGAACTGTATGCTCTGGTTTCATGGCCCTCTCTAAGCCTCAAGAAGACAACATCATTGGCTTACTTTTCATTTACTTACTGGCCATCCTGGGTAAACTCCCTCCGTACCTGTGTCCCCTCATGTCTGTAGCTAACAGTGGTTTACAACTCACGCTCTTCAAGTAATCCGGGCCAGAAATCCTGAGTGTGAAGTACTGGATTCAGACTTGAACTTCCAGGAGCATTTAGAAGACAATTAAAAGGTGGGCTTTTCTATCACCTGAAAGAACATTTCCAGGATTAAAGGAATTAATGTTCTCAGCATGATCTGGAAAAACTAATCCATCCGTTTATTTAAGTCGGAATTGATTGATTACTGCAACTTAGTGTTTTCACGGGTCTGCCTAAAAGTGGATCAGACAGCTGCAGCTGATCCAGAGCGCTGCTGCCCGTGTACTCACTAAGACTAAGAAAGTAGAGCACATCACCCCAGTTCTAAAGTCCTTTCCAATGGCTCCCTGTATCTCAGAAGACAGACTTTAAAATCCTTCTGTTAGTCTATAAATCTCTGACTGGTTACTTAGCACCTAAATACATCACAGACTTGCTAGCAGTGTATCAACCCACTCCAGACCACTCCAAGGTCTTCTGGCTCCAACCTGCTCTGCAGACCTAGAACTATGCAGAACCTTAAACTTATGGAGAAGCAACATTTAGTTGCTTTCACTGTAACTATTTACGGACACAATAGACTCATTAAAACTTGGGTAAATCCTGGTTTAATTCATTTTAAAAAATAAAATTTTTACAGAAGTAAATATTTGAGTCTTATTTGTTTGATTGAGTTTTATCTGCCTGTTTCTCTTTACCAAATAACTGAATTGTCTTTGTAATAAATTGTGCTATACTTATCAAATTTGCACTTGCTCCATTTAAGATTACTGTAATATTGGCAGCGGCTCTAGTTTTTCCTGTTTAAGTATGAGAGCCAACTTGGAATGATCTGTCCTGGTCACATAATTTCAGTCCAAATCAGAGACTAAAGTAAAGTCAATCTTTCAAGTGTTCATAGATACCCTAAAAAGTAAAGTATTCCATGATATTTTGATTAAAAAAATTGTGATCAATTAAGAAAGGTGAAACTGATATTGGAATTCCCATTTTACGCTTTTTGAAGATCATGATCGGTGATTAATTAAATCTAGGGGTACACTGATCATAGGTTTCTGGACAGTCAAAATGAAGTCAAAACTTCCCTTAGATCAAAATAGAAAATACATGCAGAGAACACAAGAGCAGGGAATGAAATAATCGCATGGCAATTACATACAGTAATAGCCTTTTAAAATGTCCCCACTCTCCATGGCTGGTCCCCCTTTGTTTCCTTTTTAAACTTGAATCTTTGCACTAAATTATTCTTTCTTTCATGATTTGTGGACATTAGGATCTAAAGAGAAGCATCATCTCCTGGTCAGACCCTGTAATTCAGTGAAAATGCAAGAGGGGGGCACTCCACTGACTGGAAGGTGGAGGGGATTTTGCTGGGAGTTGGAGGGAAGTGGTCTGGTGTTTGACTGGGAACGGCCATTTTGAATTACTGCTACTGTACAAATTAATCAAAAATCCAGCTAGAAGAGAACTGATGGTCGTTCTTTTTTTTTTTTTGGATTCTCCCAAGGCCTACAGGAGAGGGTTCAGAGTAAGGTCGCCCACGTGTAAACAGCAGATGTCAAAAGCCGCCTTCATACGCCACCACCCTGGGCTCCAGTGAGCTACGCAGTCAAAGGGACTCATCACGTCTCTGCCGCCCATCTGCTGCTGCCTTAGCCCCGTAAGCTTAACGCCTGCAGAGACATTGGCAGTGACAGCTACCTTACGCCTTAAGGATTCAGGTGAGATTAAAACAAGTGCAGCCTCTATTAGGGTTTGCAGTGCAGTCAGCAGCGCGACGATGAGCAGGTCCGGGCATGATCGAGCTCATTAGTTGAGCGGACTTTGTTCTGGCAGGGTCTTAATTGTTTTTCTCTTTAACTGAGCAACTTCATCAATAATCATTAAAAGGTGCTCAAGCAGGTGGGGCGCTTCTTACCTTTGTCACATGCAGGACCAAACACTGATTCACATGTCTGTGCATTAGGGTTGCAACTTACGATTATTTTGCAAACCAATTCATCTGTTGATTATTTTTAAGATGAATTGATTAATAATTGGAGATAAAAGAATATTTAATATTTAATATTTTTTACTAAATTAAAACCAGTTTAAACTGTTTAGTTTAACTTTTCCACTTTGTATAGGGCGTACACTGCAAAAAACATCTAGAAATAAGTAAAAAATGTCCTAAATGAAGTGTATTTACCCTTAATTTGAGCGGGGAAATAAGATGATCTGCCAATGGAATAAGTATTTTAACTCCTAAAATAAGATAATTAGATAATATACACTTGACATAAGACAAAGAAATTGTTTTTTCTTATTTTAAGTGTAAATTGTCTTGTTCCATTGCCAAAGTGTCTCACTTACCACCTGAATTCAAGAAAAAATGCACTTAATTTGAGCAAAAATTACTTATTTAGGTTTCCATTTTTTGCAGTGTATTGCCAGATGTTTATATATATTTTTAACAATTTTGGTATAATTCCTGCTCTAAGTGGGTCACTCTGTCAGCTAAAGGCCCGTTTTAGAGGCTCTATACTCCAGTTAACCATCATTTTCTTTCAGCTGTAGGGGCGCAGCCAGGACCTGTTAGGGCCCCATGAGAGACATTGATATTGGCCCCCCCTCCACCCATATAAAATGTATGCAAGCTTTAAAACTGCTATTTTTTTTAATCTTTTTTTATTAGAAAAAATTCAATTTAAAAGAATAGGTGCAACTATATACAGTGAACAAAAAGAATAATCAAACATTGTTATTCATTTAAAGAAACACCAAAGAAAAGAAAACACAAAAAGAAACTCATTACAAACCCATATCAACAAAAATACTTTCCCTCTTAATTATCTACAGTGAAAGAATTAATGTTTATGCACAAAATTAATCAAACTGCTATAAAGATGCACTAAAGAGTACCATTTACATTGTCAATGTAACTTTTATTGTAAAATTTCTACAAAGAGAAATTATCATAGTGTGACAAAGTTAAATATACCTATTAGGTTTCACCATAACTTTATTAAAGGAGGTTATTTTTATGCTGGCACTGAGAACTCGTTTTTCATTCATGTATACGTGTAAAGAGTAGGGTTGTCAAGAGTATCGATACTCAAAAAAGTATCGATACTGAAAAGTTGTATCCGGACACAATATTCTTTTTCAAAAGTATAGATACAGAGCTACTACCAGTGGCACCTAAACAGTCACTCATCTTATGCACAGATTAGAGGAAAATGCACTTTCTGCACTGCAAAAAATCTGAATCTAGATGAGTCATTTTTTCTTAAAATAAGTGCATTTGTTCTTGAATTGAGGAGGTAAAAGAGACATTTTTGCCAATTGAACAATAAGACAATTTACACTTAAAATAAGAAAACACAATTGCATTGTCTTATTTCAAGTGCATATCATCTAATTATCTTATTTTGAGAGTAAAATTACTCATTCCATTGGCAAACTATCTCATTTACCTGCTCAAATTAAGGGTAAATACACTTAATTTAAGAAATGTTTACTTATTTCTAGATCGCGTTTTGCAGTGTGTGAACACCTTGTGATTGAATAATTCTGTGCACTTTTCGGTTTCAGACTTTTTCAGCTGCTGGTGCAGCTGCTGAGAATTATTTTTGTTTTTTACCTGATTTGACTAGTGTCATTGCTATGTGTGCAAAGCATAGCCAGGGAAGGAAAACTTAATTTTTAATTTAGTAAGTTTTTTATCAAGCTTGCTTAATATTGTGCACAGCATACAACCTCAAAATATCGTTTATTGTATTTATTTATCTATTTATTGTATTTTGTTTATTAATGAAAAAATTTCTGTTGAATTTTGGAGTCTTTGTTTTTATCCTTGTGGTATAGAAAATGACATCGAGTATCGAATTTTCCTTTACTTATCGGGTATCGAAAGTTGAAAAGTTTAGTATTGTGACAACCCTAGTAAAGAGAAATAAAAACATGTGTTTGTGGCGTGGCTGCTTCAGGCTGCTCATGAGAATGATCAAGATTTATAGATGTCTTTTAATGGTATAAAATGCTATAATCTAGTATATAATGTATTTATGGTACTATGTAATATTTTTATGGTATAAAAATCTATTCATATATTCAATATATTCATGATTTGTTTCACAGTTTACTGTTAAAAAACGAGGGATAAGATGATTATTTATTTTACTGCTGGATTTTCATTTTATATTTGAAAAAAAATTATATATATATTCTTTTGGGCCCCCCACCCCCTCAGTCAAGGGCCCTTAGAATCTACCTAACATATGGCGACCCCGTTCAGCTGTCTCAACAAGTGGTGTAATATATATATTTTAACATTTTAGATGATTGTGTGTTAATTAAGACTGAAACGTCACCAATCAGCTGTACTGAATACAAAATGAAATGACTAAGGAGTGCTTGAAGTTAAAAATTTCTGCTTTTTCTTCTTTTTTTAAGAGATATGTATGAAATGTCTTTAGTTGAGCCAGATGAATATAGCTGTTCCTCCATTGGCGCATGCTTTGGCGTGCCAGTCCAGTACAGATGTGTCTCTCTTTGCATAAGCCAGTCCCTAACTTCCTGTTGCTGACATTTCAGCTGTGCGTTTAAGAGCTTGCTGGGTTCTGAAAAGGTTGTCATAGCAAAGTGTCAGGCGGCGTCTCCTCTTCTCCTTTAGGCACTCAAAGCTTCTCCTCGCTCCTCCTTTTCCAGCTTTATAACCTGCTGTCAATCATAGAGGGAATATGTTTACCTTTCCTGCTTTTATTCTTCTGTCTTAATTGCTCTCTCTCACCTCTTTGTTATTCATAACATATGATTAGTATATGCATCCACCCTGCTCTTTTTAACACCCCGTAATGCATGCTCACCTGACTTGCATGATAAACAATCACGTCTGACTTGTGAGTCTTCATCAGTGTGGAATTTACCTTTAATTAGTGCCTGGTTCAGTGCAAAGCATTTGATGTGGTGTTTATTAACAGAAATGCTCCTCAGATTCATACTTTCTATTTTGATATTTATCTGATTTAATGAAAAAATGCAAAAAAGACTCTTACTGTTTGTTGCCTTTATGTTAAAATAAGCTGCTTACGTTTAAAAAAAGATAATTTTACTGCAGTTTTTCGTCAACAATAAGAATATCATTGGCTCTAGGGTACGGAGGTGTTGCACTTTTTCACTTTTTTGGGTCACAGAGTTTTGTGCTTTTCATCTTATCAGAATATACTACAGATGAATGTACTGTTGTGATGTTTTGTTAATGTAACCCTTTAACATCTCACATCTTGTTTCCAATGGATACCTGGTCAAAATAGCTGCAGCATAGTCAAACTACAAAGGACATTCAATCATGTAATAAGTTAAGGAAAAATATGAATTAAAAGTAATTGCAAATATTTAAACTAGACTTCAAGTTTTATGAGGTTTTTAAATGAATTCAAAGATATTAAGTTTTCCTGAGGAAATTCAGATAGAAAGTTAATCCAGGCAATAGGTGCCGAAAAAATTTTAAAGCGTTATTCGCCTGTTCAGTTGTTACTTTTTATTAAACAAGGTTGGGATTTCCATATCAATGGGGATGGTAAATAGAGTTCTTTAAAACATAGCTTTGACAGAGGCAGCAAACATGAAGGGATTACCATTTCCATGCAACATATTCTCATTATCAGCGCGTATGAAATTGTACGAAAAGTTATGCACACTATTTCGTACGTTTTGGAAGTTTTTCCTCAAAAAAACCACATCAGTGCGCATGCGCTGGCAGACAGAAAAAAAAGGCAGATCCGCGGACGGACATAAAAATGGGAAAAACAGTGCAATCATCACTTATTCATGTCTCTAACTACGTTGATATCTTAGGGTTAGGGTCAGGGTTAGGGCTAATTGTAATTTATATTCTATATTCGTGAATGGTCAGATGCGCATGCGCATACGACGAAAAAAACGGCCCAAACGTACGAAATTTAGGGTGCATAACTTTTCGTACGAGTGAGTAATGATGAATCAGTAACCTTAGCCAGTAAAACACCTCACCACCCTTAGCATCCATAATGTAGAGACAATAAGCTCACAACTAATGATTATTTTTGCAAATCGATTAATCTGTTGATTATTTTTTTCGATTAATCGATTAATAATCGGATAGCCAAAGATTCCTCAAAGAAGTTTTTTTTTTTGCAAAATGAAACTAGTGGAGCAGATAGACAGTGGGCCTCAGCAGATGGCCGCTCACACTGAGCCTGGTTCTGCTGGAGGTTTCTTTCCTGTTCAAAGGGAGTTTTTCCTCTCCACTGTCGCTACAAGCATGCTTAGTGTGAGGGATTGGTTCTGCTGGAGGTTTCTTCCTGTTCAAAGGGAGTTTTTCCTCTCNATGACATGATGTGGATTGGAGCTATGAGAAATAAACTGAATAGAACTGAAAAGTTCAATAATTATTATAAAACCAAGCAACAAACAGGATATCATTGAAGTTCATTTCTCTTAGCCGCTCTTCCAAATCAGTATCCAAACTAGAAACATGCTATTTTAGTAATGTGAAATGTGTGTCATAAGTCAAAAAAATGGCTGCGTGAAAATAAGTGCTTGTCTAAACGTGTCTATATCTACAGTCAGAGTGATAATTAAAAGGCTTAAAGGCAACTGAGACAAACAAGGCGGGACGAGGGCCTATACTTACTCCACACCGCACTCGGTAAAGAGGAAGGTACGGCAGGAAAAAATATCTCCAAAGCAAGCAATTAATCACTTCTTAGGGCCACACCGTCTCCACGGCAACCATTTGGTCTGAACACATCGTTACCCATCATTGCTAATGATTCAGAGGATGCTGTAGGTGTTAAAAACATTTTTTATCCTGTAAAATTCATGCTTGTATAATTTCATTTCTTTGATATGTAAACACAACATAAAAGTTGGTTAAAAACAGGAAAAGTTAGAAGAAAAATGAAGAAACATTAACCCCGCCGGCACACAGAAAGCTCCACAGTCCCAGAGACGGCGTCTCGTTGGACGCTGCTGGCGGACAAAGTCACGGCGACACACACGGCGTTAAATGGAAATGTCACACCAAAGTGAAACATGGCTCCAAGGCAGCAGCGCTCGCTTTGTGTTATACATGTAGGGTGATTTACCTTGCCCGACTTTCATGATGACTTTCATGGCTCGGCTCTTGCACACGCCTCCCTCGCGGTTCTCCAGACCCTCGACCGTGCCGTTGGAGGTAGCTGCAGGGGGGGAGGAGGAAAGAGGAGAGATGGTGACACGTTGGTTAATGAGCACGTCCATAACGCACAGAACTAATCAATATTTACGACAAGCTCTGATTAGCTGTTCCAGTGATTAGCAGTTCTCAACCTCAATCAGCCGGCAGCTCCTCTCATTAACACAGCATAGGGAAGCCAAATGAAAGGAGCAACATTGCAGTCCACTGAGGTGGCAAAGAGGAACTTGGTCAGACCTCAGAGTCTGACTGTTTGTTGTTTGTGCATAGCAGAGCAGTGAGGCAGAGCTTGGAAAGCTCCAGCTGCTCCGGCTAACTCCCTCTGGGCCACATGTGTAACCGCTCGCCGGCGGCGCAACAAGCTAAATGGCTCCCTTTAAGTTTGCACGTCCGTTTCTAAATGAGAGCAGGAGCAGGAGGTGTGCCTGCGCTGGTTTTAAGGCGTTGGAGGAGAGTTTAGGGGGTCTTGGCTCGTTTAGCCGATGTCATGGTCTCTTCCCGCGTCACAGCAGAACGGGCGCTCTATTTTCAGGCCCGTGATAATGACCCAGGGAGACAGAGTGTGACTCCGGCCTTAACGCCGAGCGGTTAACCCTGTGGTTGCATGTGTGTGTGTTGGGATGTGAGTCTGGAATTCCCCAAATGATCTCCATGTCCGCTAAGTCTGCAGCTTCCCTTCCTCCAAAACGCCTCCCCGCCTCACCCATCCAGGCCACAATCTTTTTCTGTATCTCCAATATCAGCCTCTCCCCCTCCCCTTCCCTCCCTCTTAACTCAATAACCATCTCCCATGGTGATTGCTTCAGATGGCACCCTCGTTATGATGACATGGTCTCAGAGAGGATTCTTATCTAATGACGGCACAAAGAGAAGCAGAAGAAGGAAGGGAGGGAATCTGGGTCCAAACAATTCCCGACAAACACGGGGAATACTAACCAGCACGCCTCAATCAATGTTTCTACATGCGATTACTTGCCATAAACTCATGTATCAAGCTGCTGAAATGCGGCTCTGCAGCTAGAAAAAAAAGCTCCTCATCTAGTTGATTCATGTTCTGCCATTCCTAAGTGTTATTAATGCTGACATTCTGTTCTCCCCCTCAGGGATTTCAGCTTTTTTACTTCAGAGACACTGAAGAAAGCCAAATAATGAACAGCACTAATATTGTGTTACGCTATCAGATGGCGCTCGGCCTCTAAATTACGACGGGAAGCACAACATTTTGCTAGCATGGCCGCAGTGCGTGATAATTTGTGAGGCTCACTGTGATAACATCTTGTCAGGAGCTCTTTGGTGCAATCAACCCCCCCCCCATCAAAACCCTGATGTAGACTCAACACAGCTGAGCGAGGCGGACACTGAAATATACAGGAGAGGCCGGGGCCGCTAAGTGCCGTGGATGAACAGGACATTTTAAATTTACGTGCGACATTAATGCGAGCGAACACTCGTAGCCGGCTGAATGATCTACATCCTGCACTCTAAAAGCTGCAGGCTCAGTTCTCTAAACTAAATGCCGCTTTTAAACAAACACTGGATCAAACGATGGCCGCTTCGTCTGTTAGGGAAAGAGAGAAAAGTCACCAAAATGTTTTATTGGAAAGAGAGAAAAAAAAACTCCGAGGTCAGTTATGAAAACAGCTGCAGCATTGCATGGTGTTTAGCAAAAAAGAATAAAGAAAAAATTTATTTCTGAGAAAAAAAATACTTAAATTAACCCTAAATAATTAAATAAACATTTAAAATATGGTTGCAAAAACTCATTACCAATTTCAACCACCAGTTTTAGATATTTTTAGAGGCGGATCATTTTCCAGAGATTCTTAAATTACAAAAGTTTAGTTTCCCGACTTTTTGCATCTAAACATGCAAGAATCTGTTATAAAAAAAAAGAAAAAGTAAATACTTAAATTTCTCAAACCATGACAAAGACTAAGAAAAGGTTTTCAGTATTTTGTTTGGCGTCTGAACCTCGTTTTAAAAACCACAGAAACTCAAACATTTCTTCCATCACGTCTCGTTTTCTCATTTTCTTACTTTTACAGATTAGAAAAAAATCAAACTAATTCCAGACTTTTTTTTTTATCCTTATAAAAACTTCCAATAAAACCAGAGCTCATGTTAACATAAACTCACATAATAATAGATTTGAGGATAACAATGCTTTTATTTTTAAAGAATCCTGAAAATGACGTCTTTTCCTGTTAAACTTTATCATGTAACTCCACTTAAACAACCAGTTTTAACCAGTTTTTAAGTTAATTTATTTATCAAATCAAAACTTCTAGCAGAATTGTTACTTTAAAGTTAAAAACTAATGTATAATTTTAGTTACCTTTTGTATTTATGAGTTGATTTTATCTGGTGGTTCGATGTTCTTAGAAACATCAACAAACATTATGAGTTTTTTTTATTACTTCTTTAAATATTTAGGGAATTTTTTGGAGGCAGAAACTTTAATATAAATCAAGTAACTGGATGAAAAGCAGCGACATCCTGGAGGAACATTCATACTAGTACAATTTATTTTGAAAAATCAGCTTAAATCTTTTTAAATGAAACATTTAGTATGACATTTTTTCTAAAAATTTTTTAAAGTTATCAATAATTATAATAATTGTGTGCATCTTTCAGCTGCTTTTATTGCTTTCACTTCTTTAATTTGATCCTTTTTTAATGTTTAATACCTCTGAGCTGTTTAGCAGTAACCTTGATTTCTTTATAAATGTTTGTAAGTTTTCTTAAAGTTCTCTGGCTTTCTGTCACCTTCCTATAAACTCATTTTCTCGCTCTCATTTACTGGTCAGACGGTTCACACATGGTTATCTGTGCGTCTGCGATGCATAACCATCCAGGGAACGTCTGCAAAATATGAAATTAGGGATGCAGGATATTGGGATTTTGGCCGATATCCGATATGCCGATATTTTAAAAACTCATGTAGCCGATAACCGATATCGATACCGATGTTAAAGCTGGACAAAAATAAGTAGTAATTGAAAATATAGCAGTTTTGTTATCATCCATTTCTTGACACTTTGAAAAATAATAAACTCAAATATATTTTCATATTATATCAAATAGATGAAAAACGCTGTATCGACCTGTTTTACTTTCAAAATCTGGTGAAATTTCATCGTTCTGTTACAAACTCTCGTGATATTTTGCAAATGAATTTTGAATTTTGCAAATGAACTTTAGAAACTCAGAAGCTGATCAAATATCGGGTTAAAGATCGGTGGGTGGGGTGGCCAGTGTCCGATATTCAGTTTTGGCACATACCGATATAGGGGCCGATTATATCGTGCGCATCCCTAGTTTGGGATAATCGGTTCACATAAATAAACAGTATATTAACATAGAAAGTCATCTCTGAAGCTTCCCTCCTTTTAATATCTTTGTGTGCGGCTCTGTTGGTCTCTCTGATTCCAGAACTTTTCTCATTTCTTTCATCAATGGTTGTATTGTGTCCCATTGTTTTGGGGCTGATCTACCTTTTGTCTCCCCTCTCAGCTCTGTCATATGTTGCTGATAGCTGCAGCATATATAAGAGGAAGCCAGCCCTGGGGCTGCCTATTTGTATGGGTCATGTGTTCTCCCAGCCTGCAGAGCTGACAAAAAAGCTTTACTGCAAAACACACTGTGTGTTTGCCTCTGCGCTTACGCACAAATCACTCTCATTCATTTACTTTTCCTGTCCTGAGGAGATGTTGCAGCGCTTGGGGAAAGTTTCCCTGCCCTCCCCTGGTGAGGCTTGAGTGAATATGTCTGTGTGTGTGTTTGTGTACTAAAGCCAACAAGTGAGCATGTTAAGAATAGCTGAGGGGAATGAAAATGCTCTCGGTCCTCGTCGAGATGCACAAGTTGCAAATAGTCATGGGAGGGAAGCTGTTTCCGGCCTTAAGTCATAAGCAAAGAAACATATGTTTGACAAAACTGATCCATCTTGAAGATTTTAATAAGAAATAAAATGAAAAAAGTTTTTGCAAAAGAAGAACTTGGTACATAGATGCAACCTGACTCCGCCAGATGGATTTGCTCCGTATATCCATCTGGAAACCTTCCGTTGAAGTAATTTTGGGAAGGGGCGAAAATACTGGTTAGCTGATTGGCCTATGTTGGTGATAGACGGGCCAAATAAACCAATCAGATCAACTTACATGACGCATCAACAGAGCCTAATTTTACCTAAGAGAGCCAATTGATAGATCAAACTCTTGCTCTTCTCCCGACGGGCCAAATAAAACATCTTTTCCTCTGAGAAAAGCCTCCAGAGCAGTGTTTTGCTCTTCTTTCAGTGAAGAAATACTCTGTAATTCAATAAAACTTGCTCGATACCACGCTAACGCTATTTTCATCGGCTGAAGCCGCCATGTTCTTTAGACTGAACTGTCGCGCTTCTCGCTGCGTCACATCAAACTCTTGCCAAAGCCAACGCTGATTGGACGCTCGTTTGGTGAACGGCTCCAAATTTTCTTAACGGAGAGTCTCCAGACTGATCTGGCGGAAAGGAAACCTTGAAAGCTTGGCGCAGATCAGGATGAACCACTCAGGCTAACATGGATGGGGTTAATCAGTTCATCCAGTAATGGAAGACAGGAACTAAAAAGAGCTGCCTTAAGTTCAGGAACTGGTGGAGTTGGTGCATAGAGCCCATTGAAGGTCATGGGTTTGATTCATGGCCTAAGGTTCTTTCATTATGGAGTTTGCATTGAAACTACCTCTGTCTGGTGTGGGTTCTCTGGGTACTCCAGCTTCCTCCCACAGTCCAAAAAAACATGACTGTTAGGGTTAATTGGCTTCTCTAAATTCTCCTTAGGTGTGATTGTGTGTGAATAGTTGTTTGTCCTGTTTGTCTCAAATCATGGAGTGACCCTGCCCAGGGTGGGCGCCCCTCTCAGCCCATTGACAGCTGGGGAGATAGGCACCAGCACCCTGGCCACCCAGCAGGGATAGCATGGATGGATGATGGGGAAGTAAATGGAGTTTCTCCGACATTGTGGCCCCCTAATATCAAATATAAGCTGCATATCATCAGCCTTTAGAAACCTACTAGAAGGTAAAGGAGGCGCAACCTGAAGCCATCCTATGGGACTGATAACTTCTAATAGCGGCCATTTAATGGTTGATTACAGGTGTTTTAAAAACAACTTGCCAAATGTTGGTCTGCCATTCTTGTCTTGTGAAAAAGACAAAGCATGTGGCATTTACTAAAAATGCCCCACATCACTCTAATCCTGCTTCCTCGTCTAACTGACATTTGTGGCTTGTGTGAGTGACAGTGGATATATGTGAGTCTAAAGTAGTAATTAAATCAAAGTCCGTCGCTGTTAAACATGGGGTATCCAGGGATGACAATGCTTATTGACAAAAATCCACGTAAATGTCAACTGCCCCTTTCCTGTCCAATTTTATGTTATTAGGCAATGTTGTCCAGCTAAGAAGCTCATTTGGTGGCTGTAAAGTCGCAGTGAAAGCCAGACACGCACCATGGACTGGAAGACGGAGAAGGAAGTGGGTGTTTATTACACACCTTTTGCTTTTGCTTTAGTTTTGTTTTCCTTTGACCGCTGACGATAGAAAAATGTATCAGATGGAAAGTGATACAGTAACTATTCTATCTGACAGGGAAACTGAATGTTGCACATAACTGCAAAATTTAACCGTGAACAAAATAGACATGAACCTTAAAGAAATATTTCATAAAATCCTTTATTTTCTAATCTTTTATATTAACCACTTTTTCATGTTTCATGTTTACTGAAACAGAATTTTTTGTTTTTCTGACCAAATCCATATCTTCTGCGTTTTCTGTGACTTTTGACCAATCCCTATAAGATCTCATAGTTATATTTCAATGAAAGTTGTAAAACCTGGATGCTTGCAACAATATATCAAATCAAAATATTGAGATAAAAGAAGGTAATCTGGATTCATATTGTGGCTTATATTATTTCAATGCATTTAAACTATCTTCTGCCTTAAAATCAAAGCAAGCTAATATTTCTTGTTCTCACTGCTTTTTTTTTATGTAGTTCCCTATTTTCATGCCTTTTCAGATGTTTTTAAAAGCATATCTGACTTGTGAAATAAATGAACTTTGACAAGGCTATTATTTCATTTTAAGTGATAAACAACAAAACATCCCCAGGGTGAGAATATCATGCTCTCTTAAGTTAGTGTGACAAATTAAAAGCCACAAGTGCAGAATTTGACAGCATTACAAAAGAGTCTGAAGTGTTGTCTGCTGAGCTATGGAACCTGCACTTTAACCTAAAGTTTAAAAGTGCAGTGTGTGGATTGAAAATGAGCTCAACAGAAAAGACGGATCCTAAAAGCAGGAATTGTTACTAGGCACACTGTTTTTTTTTTTTTTTTCCCCTGATATCAATAACCCTCTGGGTATAATTGACAAAGTAGTTAATCTTGCCGAAGAGGTATTTTTATCAAACCTAGGTACCGTATCAGCACTGTTGAAAAAATCTCATGTCATTTCGCCTTTAGAGAATAATATGTTATATTTTACTCAGAAACTGCTTTCAGAGGACAAAGGGAAATCTAAGACAGTTGTTGATCAGAATATAAACAATATAAATAACATTGCAAAATGGAAATAAAATGGGAAAAAGGTAAGAAAGACACACCAGATGGAGATGAAGGATTAAAACATGCTGACAGATGTAGATACAGTGTAGTCTACGTAAGTAAAAGCCAATTTTGAGTTCCTTTTGGGGTTTGCTTGTTTCACTAGATTTGCATACTGTATAAAACAGTAATTTAATTTATTACCCACAAATTACTCAGGTTTCTATTTTAACAATGATGTCATAATCAGATCCCAGATACTGGCTCACAGGATTTTTCAAGAAATAGTATCAGAATAGCCACATGCACTGAAATTCTAATACCTGTAGTCAACCTACCACGTAAAATTTATTAAAGTGAAACTGAAAAAGCAGTAAGCTTTTGTAAAATGTGATGATTAACATGATGAAGAGATGCCAACTAGTGTTGCTGACATCTCTGTGGATTTAGATCTGTAAAAGTACAGTACATGACAGCAGTTTACTTGCTACTTCAAAACAGCAGTTTGAAAACAGCAGTTTGAATTTCTCCAGAAGGTATAAATACAATGACATGGTTATTTAAATTAACTAGAAGAACAGATGCTGTTTAGCCAAAGAATTAGGTAGAATTCAGGTTTAACATTATCTTTTAATTCTACCTTGTTTTTTTTATGACTGGAAGTTATATTGTATTAATGTATTTGAGTGAGCCAGGCACTTTAAAAACTATGCAGAACCAATGGGAGGAGCCAAATATGAGGGTGCTGGTAAGGAGTCCTTCGAAACATAAGGACTTGGTGCTCAAGACCTGGGATAGCGTATCAAAATACCAAGGTAAACAGGCAGGATTCTCAGCAGCAATAAGAAAAATAGTTGCAATGACCTTACAGCAACTCTGTAAGAGCATTGCTAATATCCGATTACTACTGTGATTGTAAAATGAAAGCAAAAATACTACTTTCTCTAAGATGGCTTGAAAGGCCACTCGTGTGTGGTTTGATGAATAGATGTGAGGTGTAAGTCCAGAGGAACCATTTGGGGCTTGTGTGAATATCATCTGAGGCTGTGATACCAATGGTCGCTCAAAGATTGATGGGAGCCTGTGTCATTTCCAGCGTAGGCTTTGTGTTTTTTTTTTCAGCTGCAAAACAAAGGCCAATAAATCAGCTCAGAGAATGTGACCAACGGTTAAACATTTGAAAGCATAATATGCCTTCTGTGTGGATCAATCAGAAAGATGTGACATTCCACGGTTATGGCAATCAAAAGGCCATTACATTTCTTCTCTTAAAGCTATACAATATCCCAGGCATTCGGAAAAAGGGTATACAAACTTGGAAACAACTGGGCGAGTGTGCAGTTACAGATATCAAAGGAACACATTTTATTACCATTCTATTACCAGAGTACTGAAAGAATGGGTGAATTTTGTGATGGAAAGGCTCCACGCTGAGTTCCAGCGGTCTCTTTGGCTGGTTGTTGTTTCGGTTGTTTTTGCAATGAAACGAGTGACGTAAAGGCAGCATTACATGCTTTTTGCATTCAAAGTTGAGATTATATATATATATATATACAGATTAAAAAGTCTCTTTAGAGGTTGTTTTTTTAAGTCTGATATAAAGATAATCTTTAAATAGTTCAAATAATGAAATGTTCTTGCATGCAGGTTTGAAACAACAGACTGTTGTTTATTTTTGGAAACCTGCCTTGTTACTGTCCAAGGAAAACATACCTGAAGATCCTCTGAATGAATCTTACATGCACATACTCTAAATATCAACTATTGTATCACATACTGCTTTTCTGAATCTCGCTAGACTGAAGCTAAGCTCTGATCTCTGCTCGAGCTCTCTGCTGGAAACACATTCTCTGGAAAATATTCGGTTCCCTGTATTTCAGCTTTTAATGCTGAACTTCATCATGCTGAATGCTTGTTACTAACTCTGACAGCGGATTTCACCTTAATTCTGGCTAACGTGGTTTAAATTTGCCCTCCATGTGGGGGATACTCTGTGATGCTGCACATGTAGGAAACAATCCCAGAACCAGTGCTTAGAAAAAAAAAAAAAAACTCTGTGTATGCTATCTCTTCAGACAAATCTGTTTAACTTTTACGGCTGCTTCGTGTGGCTGTTCTGCATCCTGAGACTTAATCGTAGATCAAGTATCCGGTATCAAAGTATCACTCCTGAGCAACCTGTGGCAGACTGTGTCGTAGATAGAGGGCGCAAGGGCGCCGCCCCACTCTTCAATTTTACATTGATTATAATAAAAAACAAATAGACAATAAATTATACTCCTTTTATATAGGTGTATGTATTATTATATTTATATTAGATAGATTAAGATTAGATATGCAGTAGTTGTAATGACAAGTACTCATATTTGTTTGTCGTCGGAAATGATGACGTATTTCCATTACCATCTTTCCTCATAGACTCGGGTTAAAAGTTAACAAGCGCAGTACCTCCTCTTCAATGCTAAATATTGGAGCATCCTGGGGAGCAGAGCAGTGTTGCCAACTCCTCTGATAAGGAAAGTAACTATGGGCTGTGCTGTAAGTCGCTAGAAGTCGCTGAATGATGTCTAAGCCTAATCTGCATAATACATTTTTTTTTCAACTTTTTTTAAAAACTTTTCTTTTTTCCCTTGTGGTCCACTAAGGAGCTTAGAAAGCGTGGTAACATTTTGAACCATACAATTTTTTACATTATATTAACATTAACAATCTAAATGGAACAAAAAAGAAGCCTAAAAAGAATCAATGACAATGTGAGCAAATAACGGTAATTATTGTTATTTTTTTAAACTAATCAGAGTTCCCTCCACACACGCAGGCTGTGCTTGCCTGCTCACAGAAAGAGTGGGTCATCGTCATGTTGGTCAAGGTTCTCTATGGCAGGTTCAGCAACTGAGGGAGCTGACTTCAGCGTGATCAACCTGCGCCGTCAATCCCTGCACATGTGCGCGGCTCATTTGTAGTCTTGACGCTGAGGGTAAACATCCTGCGGCTCTGACTGCAGCGCTGAGAGGGACTCCTGCGGGAGCGGGAGAACGGGGTTGGGATGGGGGAGGCGCCCCACGGCAGACACCAGAAAAGTCACTAGATTTGTCGCTAGTCGCTTTGTTGAAAAAGAGTCCCTGGAGGGGTCTGAAAAGTCGCTAAATATAACTACAAAGTCGCTGAGTTGGCAACACTGTGAGCAGCTCTCCTGCACCCAGAGCTAAAAGCAGCTTTATTTGCCACCTCCCTCCACAGTGCTGATGTCTCAGTCCTCTGTTAGAAAGTGCTGCTGATTGACAGGTTTATAGAATTATTTAGCTACAAGGCTAGGCTAACTGCATGCAGCGAGGCTATGGCTTTATCCTGCTTTCCCTGCCTCCTTTTTCAAATGTCGTTATCTGACCTAGAAAGGATTAAGACAGCTATGACTGATTTAAAGAACTTTTCATTTTATAATGTTGTCTTTTCTTGTTGCCGTTAATGTTGCTGGCTAGCTCGAGCGGTAAGTCACTCGTCCTGCAAGCAGGAGGCCTGGGTTTGTATAACAGTTGAGGAAAATGAGCTGCCAGTGAGGGTCCTTAGGCAAGACCCTTCACGACAATGCCTGCGTTAGGGAGTGGTTAAGGAGTTGCGTTGAAATCCTGAGGTTCTGAGTACGAGCTCCCACGGATTTCATGAGTAAAAGACCCTTAACCCCCATGCTGCTCCTCAGGGGCTGCACAATGGCAGCCCACGGCTCCCCAAAGGGGATCGGTTAGATGCAGAGATTGAATTTCGGTGCTTTGTGTTTTGACACTCTAATGACAATAAAGCACTGGAAAAATGTAAATATGCTGGTGTGATACCTTAGTATACAATTGATTGTTTTTTGGTGTATGTCTATTTAGAAATTATATCGCCCCCTGGAGGAAATTCCACCAGCCGCCACTGCTAAAAACAAGGTTTCAAGACTGCAAATTCAGATAAAAATATGTATAGAGGTATACATTGGCTTAATTGTTTATTTCATTCAGTTTTAAATCACGTCACCTTGAGAAAGATTTCTTTGAGAAGTTTTTAAAGTTTAGGTTAAATGGTTCTCCAGTATGTTGCATGAACAAATGCTGTTTGTTCATCCTTCTGCTTAACAGGAGTCACCAGGAAGCCTCCTGCAGTGGAATGGTCCTAAACATCAATGGTCCTCTAAGCCTGTGTTTTTAAATTCTCTTCATACTTATTTGTTAAAAAGGGGAAAAAAAACTCAGCAATCACTGGATGAGATCTTTTTAGTTAATATTCTCGAGTTCTCACACCATTGCATATTTAAAATTTACCATTGCAGAGAAATGATAAGTCTGGAGGCCCTTTGGAAGAATGATGCAGTAAAACATAAAATAGCTGATGCAATGTGGGGCCATTAATGCATTGATGCATCTTTGCTGTATTATGTTTCTCTTCCCGTTCTTTGGCTTTATTTTAGTTACAAGAACAGATTTTTAGTTCTGACTGCAAAAAATCTCATTTGTATTGTTGTTGTCAGGTTGTGATATAAACATATGTTTAAACTACATAAATTCATTCATCTGTGTGTCTTATAAAGCCTTCAAAGAGCTGTTTTCCTTTTAAATATAGCCTTTTTTTAATTCCAAATCCTGCTGGAATTGAAAGAGAAAATCATCTTGTTATAAGCTCTATAATCCTGTGAAGCCATTACCCTCAGATTAACTAAATGTGAGTCGTAGTTATAGTGAATCAACAGTGTTTTTTTTTTCTTTAAAATAACAACACGAATGTAGAAAAAAACCCAGTTATCAGTTTCAAATTTCCTCTGTGTTATTTTTGAAAATGAGTTCTTCATCCTTTTCTTCATCATCTAATTGCATTTCTCATTATGCTTGGATTTCGTGGTCACCCTACGGTCAGGTGTCTCTTTTCTTCTTCGTCCAGCTCTTTTCCTGCCTTGTCCAGAAACCTTCTTGTGCGTTAAGACGGGTGTTTGTAGAGTTTTTCATCAACATATCGGTTGGGCCGTTTCTCAATATCTCGGGTGCTCGCGATTGACGCGATCAGTCTCAGGCCGACTACCGTTCCATTTGCAGAGAACGCCAGACTGAGAATGCACTAAATCTCTGGATGTTGTTCTAGCCCCTCCCATTTTTTCATGTCAGAAAAAATAAAAAACATGAAAATAATTAGTTTCATCCAGACAATTTCTTTGTGGTTTGACTTGGTGCTGCCCCAACTTGTTGCTCACCACATACCAAAATAAACTTTTTCAAGGTGATGCAAAGTTAAATGTGACACTGTTATTATTAGTTATAAAACTAAGAAAATGAAATCTAAGGAAGTTATCATCCAGAATTGTAGAAAAATGTTCCTTTAACTAGGGTAGCTTATGTCCCTAAATTTTTTTCTGCATTACTTTTACAGGGGTTGACGATAAGGAATTTTACCACTTGCCCAAAGGGCAAGTGACTTTTGTATATTACTTTGCCCAGAAACAATTTTTATTTGCCTTGTATATTGTTTGATAAATATAGTTCCTAATATTAATTTTTGTATATATATATAAATGAAACATGTTTGTTTTTTTAAATGTTTTTTGTAATTCAAGTATATTTGAAGTTTACAGGTTCCTGGTGTGTATCTGCATGCATCAGATAATGAACTTGCAACGGCCTACATTACGGGAGTGTTAACGCATGCTTTTTCAATCCTTCCTGCACATTCTTTTCAAACTAAACTTTCAAACCCGAGAAGGGGTAATTAGCCTGCGTTGCTTTTAAGGGAGTATAAATAAAAAGGATTTTCCTGAAAGCCCGCGGTCAAACCGAGCGAAAGTATCGAAGGCCCGGCGTGTTTAGAAGAAGCGAAAGCGCTACCGAAACAACAGTGGAAAAATGTTCTGAGGTGACTTTCGCGTTGAGGAAGTTTAGTTCTTTTGTTTCAGTGTTTAAATGCGCTGTTTTGTCCGTGTTCGCAGCGTTTAGCCAGCATCCCCATGCACCAATGTTTGGTGCCCTAAAAAATTGCTTCTAAAATGACTTCTGTGCCCAGAAAATTCTGAGCACCACTCATGGAACGTCTGGTTCATATTAGCGAAATGAAATAGTAGTTAGTTTAATACGCCTTTTTGTAATTCTTTAGCGGAACTTTCTGTCCTCGCCGCACCTCCATTCAATAGCTTGAATGCAAGCCTCCCAGAATCGCCAGA
>JAGKQL010000006.1:3173737-3195918 GCA_018398635.1 Cyprinodon brontotheroides | reverse complement strand
CTAAATTCAGGTCTAATTAGGTTACGCCCGCGGGCGTATGCCACGCAAATTTTTCGTCTTTTGCTGTTGCTTTTTTATCGCCGTTTTGAGTCCATTCAACGCTGGTACCGGAAAACCTCGTTTTCGTGCCCATCAAAATGGCATATTTCCGGAAGTCCTGTTTTGCAACAGCCGTAATCAAGTGGTTTTTGAGTATTAATTTCTGTCATGGCAAATGAAATCTTCCCAGCCTGTTCCAAGAATGGAAATGAAGCTACGTACCTGTTTTCCGTTTTACATCTCGGAAAGCGTACACCTGTTGTTTAGCTGAATTGTATTTTCTTTTGTATCCCCAATGGGCCCCGGAAGTGCCTTTTGAGGGACCAAACGTCTGGAAGAATCTTCTGCCGCTCGCTGGAGAATTCCAGCGTAATGGAGAAAGTTCAGCGTCCAAAGCCCCACGCATGGCTTCAGTCGCCTGGCACCTGTTCCGGAAGTGGGGTGGCATCCGGTAGTCTGGAAGTCAGCTTTAAGTTGTTTAAAAACTGGTTGTGTTTTGAAACAGCAGGATTTCTACTTCTCATACTGGAGTCATAAACATTAAAACTTTTGACACCTCTGCCAGAACTTTTTTTTTCAGACCAGCTTTGAAAAATCAAGATTTTTGATTGTTTCTCTGAGAAAATGATTAAATATTTCCCCTTTTCTTTAACTTTTTCATTTTCTCATATTTCAATCTTAGGGGGACTTGCCTTCTTTATCCACACTAACACCTTGAATCTGCCTACTTTTTCCCTTTTTTTAATGTAGCACTTTGAGATTTGAAGTCAAATGTAAAGTGCGTTATAAATAAAATTCATTATTATTATTATTACTTATTAGTGTTGCTCTTAAACAGTGGTGTTTGACTTGTGTGGACAGCAGGCTGGCTACGGATCGCGCTCAGATGTTGTAATCAAATTTATTTTGTTTACTTTCTCCTTTACAGCACAAATTTGATGGAATTTATTTAGAGGCAGTTAAACCTTATTAACAAAGGTTCTGAGCAATTTGCACATCCTCATCATTTTTTAGCACCTTCCCTTTATTTGACACACAGATTAGCAGTTTTTGCATTGTACAAATAGAGACATGCCTTTATAATGTATGCAGATACATTTTTTATTGCAAAATGCACCCTACGGGTTAAGGAGAGAATCTACAGTTCAATGATGTACCTGCATGTTAATATTTGCATCACAGGTGCTTGAAATGCTCTGCTCTGTTTAGATAGGTTTTAATTTCTTCCAGGTTCTGTGCAGCTGTGTCAGCGATGCTCCTGTTTTTCTGCTTCCTGCACACAAGGTTCCAAATTCCTTATTATCGCACCAGTCCAGCCTTCTGTCAGTGTTTTACATCCTTCTATATGAATAGTCCTAGGTTTCATGTTTCCCATGTCAGAGCAGTCAGTTTCGCCATTATCCAGCTGCCTTTGGAGGCTTACTTGCATTAGGAGGCTTCCTACCAATCCCTCATTCAGCTGCAACAAACAAAGGCTTTCTGTAAGAGTCCTCCGTCATACAACACAAGCAACAGTAGGAACAGGGTTGTTTTTCTGCTGTTTAGTAGAAAATGACTAAATAAATCAAGTAATACATCCAGAATAATCATTATGAAAACAACATTAAAATGAAATATGTTTACATCGTAAAAGATATATAGTATACAGCCTATTGTAAAGTCCCCTTGAGGGAATTAGCTTTGGACTAAAGTGCTGTCACTTAAGCCACCCACACAAAAGATCAATAGAAAGAAAATAGAAATAGAGAATAAGCCACACAACCAGACTCCTATACAAACCAGTCCGACAGCCGCATGCACTCACATATCCTTATTCTTAATATTATTGTTGGAAATATTATTTAGCTTTTCACCAAAACATGTTTTATGTTTATTGCTGTATTAAGTCAAAAGATTTGGCCATAAAATGACTCTTAAATGTTATAATTTAAAGGATTTTACATCTAAATTAGATTTAGAAAGGTTTTATTTATGTTTAACAGCGCTATCTGACAGAACCAGGGTGAAACGTCTCAACTAACCAACACAACTTTCCATCAAGGGAAAAATTGATTTAGAATACACTGCAAAAAAGGAATTTTTTTCTTAAAATAAGTGCATTTTTTCTTGAATTGAAGACTTAAGTGAGACGCTTCCCCAATGGAACAAGACAATTTACATTTGAAATAAGAAAAAAACAATTTATTGTCTTATTTCAACTGCATATTAACTAATTATCCTATTTTAAGATTAAAAAACCTCATTCCATTGGCAAATCATCTCATTCACCTACTCAAATTAAGAGGAGATAAACTCAATTTATTTATTTTTTTTAACTTATTTCTAGATAGTTTTTGCAGTGTAGAAAGTTATTTGACTTTAGCAAATGCTGACCTTTTGGAAATCTCTAAAATCCATGTTGGCTCCAAATAGTGTTGGGATCTGGTGATTTCTTACAGGCTTAGGAAACCAGTTCATCGATTCTCAGTATAATCAGGACAAACCAGTCTCCCACTGGGATTATTACAGCTGTATCTCCTGCAACATGTGGCTGGCTATAAATGTTAGCAGGTAAGCTGTGTAACAAGTCATTCATCACCAGATATCAGGGGATTGAACACCACTTGGAAAAAGGAGCAGCACCTTTTGAGTGTCTTGATGCCCTAAGGAGGAACAGGACCTGCATAAGCAAAGCAGGGCATCAATGGATCTCCAGCAGACAGTAGAGCTGTCCATGTGATCAAAATTATGTTTATGTGCCATAAACCACATGTCATCATACTGTTACTGTTGCAGAGCATCCTCTTTTCTGTATTCCATTGATGCAGGCTGCTTTTTGTGTCATCTTTCCTCTAAAATCTAAGCTGCTTCAGAGTCGAGTTAGCTAATTGATATCACCTGTTCTAAAACCGAAAATCCAAAATAGCACAAAGCCGAATAATTTGATTTAGGATAAGTGTCTATTAGCTTTAAGTTTATCCAACTTTATGAAAAGGACCCTCAAGAAGTGTAGTAGGGGTTTCCTGAACACTAACACACGCACATGAAGAGCCAAAAATCAACTCTCACCTTAAAAATAGACATCATACGCATTAAATACAGCTTCATCAAGACAGAGGAGAAAAATCACCAGAAAGAAAAGTGTTTAGATTTACTCAGCTCACGGTTTAGCTGCCTGTCCTCCACCTCCAGAAACTTAATTGCCAGTCACCCCTTTAAAGTCCGTCCACATAACAAGCCGTCCACCATCCTCTATATATCAGGAAAGTCCAGCCTTTATCCAGAGTGAATCAAAGGAAAACTCATTGTTGTTCAGCAATCAAAAAATAGAGCTTGCAGTTTTATGTTTTTTTTTTTTTTTTATGTGCAGCCATTTTCATTGTCGAGGTTCCAAGGTGCCTCTGTTATTGATGGCTTAGAGAAGAATAAAAAACTATCATAAATCAGGAAAGAGATCATTTAGAATAATTGTCATTTTCTTTAGTTTAAGTATCCTCTTCCTGTATGACTGAATAAAGTGACCAATCAATTCCTTTTACTTTTGTTAAACCAGCTTAGCTGCGATCTTGTTTTATTATTAATTTAGTATAAAATTTTAGAGTAGAAGCCATTAAAAATTAGGGGTGAGGGGGAAAAAATCGTTTTCGTGATATATCCTGATTTTTCGGCTGCCCGATATATATTGATTTTTCAGTTCCTAGTATCGATTTCAAAAACAAAACATTTTACCTAAAAAAAAATATCTGTAACAACATGGATACCAAAATAACAAAATAATTCAATATCTAACTAATAAATCAATGTCCTCTGATGTACATATAAAGCACTTGCTGTTTTATCTATACACGTAATTTTGATAGATAGAAAAAAATATAATATATAGTGATATTGCAATATGGTGATGATATCGTATTATTCATTGACATTTATCGCAACAACCATGCCAATACTCAACACCCTTATTCAAAATGGGTGGCCCCTCCCAGTCAAACACCGGCCGTAATGGCAGCAAGACTTCCCCAGCAGCTCCCAGAAAAATCCCCTCCAAATTCCAGCCACTGGCCTCTCTCTCGGGTGTGCATATTTTTTTCTACTCTGACTCTATCGTTTTACTAAATTACAGAAAATTATGCTTCTTTTTAGATCTTAATGTTCAGAAATCTTGACAGAATATTTTAGTACAAAGATTGATGTTTAAAAAAGGAATTGTAGGGGACCAGCCAGGGACCCATTAAGGAAAAGTGGGTGGTAAATTTTAAAACGGCTACCACTGTATAATGTCTTCCTATAGCTGAAATCATTTTTTTAAACAGCTAAAAACATTTTTTCCTGTTAACATAATTAAACTCAGTTTATTTCTGGTAGCGCCACCACAACACAACACAAGTTCATCTCAGGTCACTTTCTCAAAGTTCCAAACCAGATCATCCAGCTTCAAATGAGATTCAAAAGTTTTCTATCTAAGGAAAAAACAGCTTTGATTGCATCGGATTATTGCCTACCCTTCAGCAATCCCTCACACTAAGCAGCGCTTGTTGCTTATTGACAGTGGAGAGGAAAAAAAACTCCCTTGAACAGGAAGAAACCTCCAGCAAACCAGGTACTTCAGTGTGAGCGCCATCTGCTGAGGCCATTCACTTGGGGTTCAAGGAGACAGAAGCAGACATAGAAAAAGTTAAAGCTATTAGATACAAAGGGCAACTGTCAACCAGCTCCACAGACGGATGAGCTCCATGGCAGATGAGCTCCAAGGCAGATGAGCCTCCATGCCAGCTCCCATGTCAGAGGATGAAGAGAGCACATCCAGTTAGTCACAGTCAGAGAAACAGGGCTACACTGGAAAACAGGCCAAGCTCCAACATCTAGAAACAAAGGTGTTGATGGAAGCAGCACAGCTGATGTTTCTATATAACATACAACTGATCTCCTACACACTCACCCTTTGTTTTGGCATTACCAGTCAAAATGTCTCCATATTTCCTGAGCTGTTGTCCCACTCTTATTTCCTCATGCTCTATTAAAGGTACAAACACATTAGGGTTGAACTCCTAATAGCCTGTGTGATAGATGCCTGAGAATAATGAGCCCTTTATGAGACTTAATACCTCCTGTTAATCAATGGACATAGTTGGGCATTTTTCAATACTAGCATTTTAAAAGGAACCCTCGTAGAATAGATCGACTCACATTCTATAACCTCTGACTTTCTTGTTCCTCTTCTATTGGTATATATGTAATTAGCTACATAATGTATTCAAAATCAACTGATGACGGTTCTTCAAAAATGCCCTTTTCCTGCTCTGATATTGGTAAGTGCTGTCCAGACTAAGAGCTGCAGTGATGGAAACACAATGCTAAGCTTTAATGCAGTGGGCGGACCAGACTATCCTTGGCCTCCAGTGATAGAACCATGAATGACCTATTTATTGCTGTGAATATCAAATCCCGGCTGCTGCAGCTGCTGGAAGTGTCTCTGTTAATTTCTGCTGGTTCTTGTTCTGTTGTTCTTTGAACTTTAGCTCTCCAGTGTATTGCATTGCTTAACGGATATCGTGCTTTATTAGCATGATGTTTATTTATAGTCTACATTAATAAATGTTAAGATTTTAGAAATGAAACTGGTGTTGGAATGAAAAAAAAAAAAAAAAATGGCTGTAATCTTAATAGTTTTCATTAAATTGGCTGCAGAAAGTTCAGGTGCGCCTTTTTTTTCGCCCCAGATCTCCAAATGTGAGTGCTTATCGTGCTCATTCTGGGTATCCTGCGTAGTTTTTGTATGAGCGTATGCATTTGGGTGTGTTTGATTATCGCTTACAGGCTCTAAGGGAGCCTGATCCATTCTCACTCTGATAATGAGGGAGAGACTTTCAATGCCCTTAAGTCATTTCTCCTCCCCTTCCATCCTGCAGTTTTTTTTTTCTCTTTGCATTTTCCCCGTTACCTTCCTCTAATCCAGATTATCAGTTTTTTTTTTGCTTATTCATTGTCTTGTTTTGAATTCATGCATGGCTGCCTTCAGCTCAGGTTGGTCTGGACCGCGTTGGAGTCAAGTCTCTGTTTTTTTGTGGGATAGATTTGTTTGCCGGATGACTATTTTTCATGGCGGTCGATGGTCGGGTATCTCTGTGGACCACGGTGCTGGCAGCTCGGTTTCTCCCCACAATAGCCTTACTTATCCTACATCAATACTCCAATGTGTTGTATATTTGCTGGTTTCTCAAATGTCCAGCTCCTTCTTACCAAACTCTCCCTGTATGGTCCATAAGGAGTGTTTGATGGGAGTGAGTTGGAGCAGAACTTCTGTTCATTTTATTCTAACTTTGCTCTCCTCTTCACTCCCCACCTTCCCCTCCCTTGTGTTTCAGGTGACCGAAGCCGTAGCGGATTCTCCAGAAAGCCTCTCCAGCGCTCTTCCTTTAAACCTTCTCCTCCTTTTTTGCACCGTTTGTTTAAAAAGATCAGCATCCTTAGGAGAAGTTGGACATGGATCTAAAGGACCATAAGAACCGCTCTCTGACCGCTAGCCGTTGTTCTAAGGAGTCCCAGTTCAACACCTCCTCACTGGATGCAGATGAGCGCCGGGTTCCCACACAGAAATCCTACAGCTCCAGTGAGACTCTGAAGGCCTTCGATCATGAGCAGAGGCTTCACTACGGCGGCTGCATTACAGACTTGGTGCACCACGAGGCTGATGAGTACTCCAGGCAAGGTGAGTCTGTGCAGCAGTTAGATTACTATATTTATGAAGTATAACCCATTTATCAATCAGTCATTCAATAGACCCCATTTGTCTGGTCTCAATGTAGGTGTAAGTGTATTTTAATGAATAGCAATTTTTTAAAAAAACAATTCATGGGATTAATTGATTATTGAAATTTACTAATTGATTAATAGCTGGAGCATAGACACATTGAGACGTACCTTGAGCTGACAGAGAAACACACTTAAAGCAGTAATTGTATGAAAATTGTAAAAAGCAAATTATAAAATTTTGCATTAAAGATTTAAAAAAAAACAAAATGTTTTTATCTGTCAGTCTGCTCTATCCAGAACTCCTCAGGTGGAAATGTTTTATTTTCACCTGGTTTGATTCTGAATCTTTTGCTATTCGATTACTAATCGATTAGCAAAATAATTGTTGGATGCAGCCCTTAAAAAAAAAACAAAAAAAAACATTATGAGCATTTTTAAGCTGTCACACATCCAGATTTATTTATTTATTTATTTATTTTTTTTTTTACAGTGTCCTGTCTGGCAATGTGGCAACAAGAATAATTGTCTTGATGCCAAAAAGAGCCCAACAGATTTTGTATCACAAGTGGAGCAGTACGGTGTTCCGCTTGTTTCATGCATATAAATTGCTTTATTATAATTAATCATGGAGTTTTACAGTGTATATGGACACTGCAATGTAAATAGAGCAGAAAAACAGAAGAAGAAAGAAAAAAAAGAGAAAAGATGAAAGAAAGAAGAGATAGAAAGGAGACAATGACAAAACATTTTAAGTCAATTAATTATTTTTGATTCTAATTAATTAAACTGAACAGAAACTATATTTTTCACAATACTTCAATACGATCAGATTTGTCATTCTGCCTCTAAATTATGACATCTTTATCGGAATTAATAAAATAAAATTTTATCTGTCTAAATGGAAAAATAAAGATAAACCACATTTTGTAAAACACAAAGTTTTCCATGTGTATAGTTTTCCCATCCTTTTAATTTATGTGTTTATTGACTTTAAGGTCTTAAAACATGTTTTAGCAAGAACTAAGAACTAAGGTGTTTGATGACATGAGTATGAAGGTTTAGTTCTTTATGAGTATCATCAAGTGGTCAAATAATTATTAAGTGAATGAATGATGAATGGTGGCCATATCAAATTGAGGAAACCTTTATCAGCATAGACAGAGCACCTGCATAGCTGAAGGTAAAATACTGCAGTGTTGGGTTGTTGCTGCAACATTTGCAAAGCACTGAGTTAAATTTAGGCACTTTTTGTGTCCTGTCCAGCATCATAGTAAGCAGAATGGTAGTCTGGTTGCTTTATTGTGTTGAACAGATTTTGCTTTGCCAAGGGGAGCTTGGGGGTTCCCCTTGAGAACCTATTTATAATTTTATTAATTTTTATTTCTTTAATTACACATTTTTATAGCAACATTTTACATCATATCGCTGGGCTTGACAAAACGAAACTGAAAGAGGCAATGATAGAAAGTGGAACAGAGAGAGATAAAGGAAAAAAAACAAAAAGAGTGATGGAGAGAGAGAGAAATAGAGAAAGAGAGAGAGAGAGAGAAAAAAAAAGGATACACTCACACAGTACCTTGATGCGTCTATACAGGATCCCCTAAACATCATTCCGCGAGCCCCAAGCCCCCGCCGCACCCCGACCCCACCACCGCCCCCCATCCCCAGGCGCAGCGAACAGGCGCCCCCTGGGTCCAGCCGACCCCCCGCAGCGTGGCCAGCCGTGACCCTGAGCCCGCGGAACAGCCACCACCCTCCCCCCCAGCAGCGCCCGGGAGGCCAGGGCATCAAAGGATCCCGTTTCCCTCACCCCCCCGCTCATGACTATGTGTAAAATGTGTGTTGTTTGCGGTTAAAACTGAGAGGCAGTGCTAAGCCATGTCAGGAGCGGGGCCGCGCAGACAGCATAGCCACCTACCCGGCCCACCCCCCACACACACACTCCGCGGCCCGCCCCCCAGAGGTGATTGTGAGCTGTTGTTGTTTCATGTGTCCAGTGTCTAAATGCAGTTAAAAACTGGGGAGCAGGTTGTCTCGGCATGCGGCGAGCTAGGGCACGTTGATGCCCCCCTCTCAGCACCAGCCCCGAAGTCCCCTCCCCAGAGCCCTATGTGTGTGTGTGAAAAAGAGCGGGGGGGGAGAGGAATCGGGAAGGAAGACCAGCGGGGTGTATGAATTCCCCGCTGGAGTTTAAGCCGTTAACGGCATTAAGTATCCCCGCCCCCCGGGATCCCCCCAGGGCAGAAGAGGCCAGGCACGACCGCCCCCAGAGCACGCACATCCAGCACCGCCGCAAAAGGGCCAACAGTGGCCCCCCAGGGGCCCCCGACCACCACCGCCACAGAGGAGGGACAGGGACGGGAATGAACGAGGACCGCGGAAGGGACCAGGGCCCACAGGCCCCCCATCCTCAGGTCCCGTAGACCCCCCCCACGGGGCAAGGACGCCAACCACCCATACATCCTCACACACAACAAGCACCCACCCTCCACTCCAGCTCTCGTCCACTCCAAGCACACCTCACTCCTCTCCACCTGCGCAGGACCAACCCCCAGCCCTACACCCCAACCCACCACACAGCCCTCCCCCCATCAACAACCCTCTCCCCACCCGCCCACCCTACCCCCCCACACTCCCCCCACGGGTAACCACACACGCAGCCCCCCCGCACATCCAACCCCCGCATCCTCGAGGCCGCTCTCCTCCACCAACATTAAGTGATGGAGCTAATCAAAATTTAGGCACTTCTGAGGTGTAACACTCGATCATTGCCACTGAATATTTAACGTCTCTAAAATATCTGTTTGTTGCTTTTATTTTGAAATCATTTAACGTATGTTGCGTTTCTAGGTGTGTATAGTATAAAAGTAGTACTCAAGCAGTCTGTAGAGATTATGCATCATTTATACAAAGCAAACCAGGCAAAGATCAAGCCGCTGTCACACCTTGACAATTTAGACCAGCGTCTGCCTGACGTACAAAAAAATCAGTCAAAAATGCTGCCATATGCTGGATAAGTTATGGGTATGTTCTGTATAAGTTATAAGTACGCTGAAACACGTTAGCACATGTCGACATACGGCGAGTTCCAGGTCAGTTATCTGATGGCATCCATTCAGTGTGAGTTCCTCATCAGTAGCTGATCCTAAACCTCTGAGTAACTTGTTCATAACTTCTGCGTAACTTATCCAGAACTTCTCTCCAACATATCAGTGTATCTGCCGTGTTCCAGACGAGCGCTGAACGTGTTTCTAACTTCCAGCTACTGTATAATGCCGTATTGGCAGATATTTTAAAAACTCATGTAGCCGATAACATGACGATCTGCTGACACCAGAAACCTGCTTTCTTTCATTTTTTTATTATCATTATTATTATAATGTCGATGTTAAAGCTGGACAAAAGTTGGACAAAAATAAGTAGTCATTGAAAATAGCAGATTTTGTTATCCATTTCTGACACTTTGAAAATAATAAACTCAAATATATTTTCATATGCTGATATCAAATAGATTTTTAAAAGCAGCGGTATCGATCTATTTTACTTTTCAAAATCTGGTGAAATTTCATCGTTCTGTTACAAACTCTCGTGATATTTTTGCAAATTCTTGTGAGATTTTGTTGGTAAAATAGATCGATACAGCGATCAATATATCAACATATAAAAATATGGCAACATTTGGTGAATTTTCGGGGGATTTCGTAGCATAACGATGACATATAGCAATATTTCATTAGTAAAAGAGATTGATATGGTGTTTTTTTAAATGGCAATATATCAGCATATGAAGATATTGGGATATTTTAATGGATCAATATTTTTTTCCTCGTCTTTAGAAGTTTTTAAGTCTGTAAAAAGAAGTTTTTGAGGAAGAACAAGTAGTATTTTTTTTTTTTTTTATTTTTTTAGACTTTTAGAAACTCAGAAGCTGATCAAATATCGGGTTAAATATCGGTGGGGTGGCCGATGTCCCATATTCAGTTTTAAGGTCAATACCGATAGGGGGCCGATTATATCGTGCATCCCTATTAGAACAGGATTTAGCAGGAAGTCTACTCTCTCATCTTCCCCCTCAGGGCCCCTGATCTCCTAGAATCCTAGATCCGCCCCTGACGGCATGTTTTACTGAACAGCAGCTCAAGGCTGGTTTCCATTCATAGTCCCAGAGGATAATGGCAGCAGGTAGAAGGAGAAACATCCGGAACATGTAACAGGAAATACAGCGCACAGATGAAACATACATTTAACGAGGACGGAAGACACAAAAATCCTAACAGCTGCTAACCGACAGCATCTGGTTAACTTTAAAAAGCCTAACGTAACGGAACATCAAAGCAATGTTTCCGTTGAAGGATAATGATCCCAGAAGCGACAGCAGTCTATGACAGACTGGCTAAAAGACGACCATTCAGCAACGGCCCAGTCAAAGTCCAGATCTTAGTGTCCAATCATTTCAAGCTACATTACCAAGATTTCTGCATAATGATGGAAGACATTAAATTATTTCTGTTAAATATGCTTCAAAATGCTAAGAAACGATGGGTGAACGGCATATTTGTCAACATGGAATCTGTTTGCCTTGGATTATAGAGATTTTCAATCATTTTAGAGTCTCGTTTATTTTGTTATTTGCTCCAAAACCTTTATTTTGTTTTTGGTTACTGTGGCTGAAAACAGGAAGATTGCTGCAGGTTTAAACATCATATTTCTGTCTCAGATCATCTTTCATCAAACCTGCAGGAATAGTGATGTTAGAATCAGTTAGGCTTCACTTTCAGACACATGCATCATGGCTGCCATCTGGTGGAATAACGGCAGCATTACAGTTAGAATCTAAAGCTTTCAAACATGGAGGATGGTTTAAAACATTAAACTGAACAGAACAAGATTAATAGAAAATAACATAAGTAAAAAAAAAATACATATCCTTCAGTCTAATCATTTTAAAGAAAATGTATTGTTTATAATTGTGAATATTGCTAATTACGGAAGAGGATTAGTGCCACTGAAAAAAAAAGTTTACTGATTTATAAAAATATTTTTCAGTTTAGTATGGGAAAAATACAGAATTCTGACTTTAATCTAAGAATCTCTGACTGAATTCTGAAAATAAAAAGTCAGAATTCTGACTTTTTACTTTAGAACTCTGACTTTAATCTCAGAATTCTGAATGGTCTGAAAATAAAAAGTCAGAACTCTGAGAAAAAAGTCACGAATTCTGAGATTCAAGTCAGAATTCTGACTTTTTCCCATACTGAAAAAATTTTCAAATTAGCAACTAGATTGGTTGTTTTTCACCTATTCTAGAATCTATCCATCTGAGCAGCTCTCCCTCCAATCTCCCACATCTTGACTGAACTATAGCAGCAGAACTATAGAGATAGCTCAGGAATAAATTCTATTCTGGATTTAACAGGAAGCCAATGAAGAGAAGCCAGGATAGGAGAGATATGATCTCTCTTTTTTAATTTTCATCAGAACTCTGGCTGCAGCATTTTGGATCAGCTGAAGGCTTTTGACTACAGTTTGTGGACTTCCTGATAGTAAAGAATTACAATAGTCCAGCCTTGAAGTAACAAATGCATGGACTAGTTTCTCAGCATCACCCCTGGACAGGAGATTTCTAATTTTTGCAATATTCCTCAGATGAAAGAAGGAAATTCTAGAAAATCTAGAATTTCTCTTGAATTCTAGAAATTCTAGATTTAAGCAAATCAAATTTGCTTAAAAGGAATAAAGAAAACAAACAGAATGACTCCATATCAGGCCTCTGAAAAAATCTGCTTTGGAACTTCTGTGAGTAGAAATACAGTAAATAGATTATTAATGAAAAAGGTAGAAAATGTTTAATTGAAAAGGATTTATTTATTTTTAACAGAACTAGAAGTGTTGTCATTTAATTTCCCTTAAATAACCTTTTAGTTCAAACAGCAATCTTCTCCTAAAAGGCCAAAGCCCCAAAGTAACCCACCGTTTGTTAAGAGAAGCTTTTTCATTCAGTGAATCGTGTTAATTAGCGTATGCTAAGCTCATTAATGTCAAATTTTCCTGATGAGAAGGAGCCCTGGAGAAATCATGTAAGCAGCCAGCACATATTCATTCCTAGCCTCCTGTGAGAAGCTGCTGCTGCTTATTAACTTAGTGTAGCAGAGCTGAACTTAGCTGAACCTTTGCACACAAACTGAATATGTGAAATTTAAAGAAAGCTCCTCTGATTTCAAGTAGCCAAACTCTAACTATATACACTGCTAAAAAAAATAAATAAATAAAGGGAACACAGAAACAACACAATATAACATCAATAAAATCGTGCTGCTGTGAAATCAAACTGTCCGCTTAGGATGCTGTTGTTCAAATGAAATAGAAAAGAGGTGGAAATTATTGATAATTAACATGACACAGTGAATAAAGGAGTAGTTCTGCATGTAGGGGACCACAGAACACCTCTCTTAGTACCTGTTCGCTTCTGGCTCGGCAACTTTGAGCATTGGTGGTGATTTCACACACTTTCGTAGTAGCAGGAGAGTCCGGATGTTAGAATCCAGAAAATATCGCCTCCACAGCCCTATGGGAATCCTACCTATACCTAGTCTGGAAAAATAGTTTACTGCTGTATAAGAGGACCCTTTGTAAATCAAGAGCAGCATATTTCTCCTCATTAGAGGGAGAATAAGAATAATAATAAATAATGATTTCTTTTTTAATACAGTTGCACAAACTCACCTTGGTAGAGCCATAGCTCAGTTGAACCGTCCATTCCACCTGCTCTTAGCAGCAATGATTTTATGGGATTCTTTACATATAAATAAGATTGATCTTATTAAAAATGAGATTATAAGCACTCACTCTATCCGTGATTGGTTTGTCTCTGGAGGGGGGGCAGCATCTGAGGTAGTAGTCATGGAATCTGAACCGGTTTTAGACTGCTTTGATCAGTTGAACTTTCTAAATTAGCAAAACTATTGTCTTCATCAAAGCCTTCAACTTGGATGTTAGATCCAGTTCCAACCAGGTTATTAAGGAGGTATTCTCTTTGATCTCCTCCTCCATTTTAGATATGGATTAATCTATCTCTGTTTTACAGGGATATGTACCTAAAGCTTTAAGGTTGCTGGAATTAAACCTCTGCTTAAGAAACCGTCTCTTGACCCAGATGACTTGGTTAATTATAGACCTATATCCAATCTTCCTTTCTGATCTAAAATACCTTGAGAAAGTAGTTGCCAAACAAGTTTTGCGATCACTTCCACCATAATGAACTTTTTGAAGAGTTTCAGCCTGGCTTTAGAGCTCATCATAGCACTGAAAACAGCTCTGGTGAAAGTCACTAATGATATTCTCATGGCCTCAGATAATGGACTTGTATCTGTGCTCGAATCCTGTTGGATCTCAGTGCTGCATTTGATCCAGTTGATCAGAATATTCTTTTTAGAAAGACTTGAATATTTTGTTGGAATTCAAAGGAACAGCACTAGACTGGTTTAAATCTTATCTATCTGATCCGAATTCAGTTTGTTCATGTTAATGATAAGAAATAAACTGAACTGAATTGAATTGGATTTGGTCCGCACAACAAGCACCTACCCAAGTACACACCACTGCCCCCCTTTTTGTAAACTATTCTTTTTGTTGAGGAAAACATTTTTGGTGATATATAGTGATGTTTTTGTTGCCCGGTATAATATCGATCTTTCAGTTCGGAGTATCGATTTACAAAACGCAAACTATTTTTATCTAAAACAATGAGAAAAGATGGGCTACCTGTGACTGCCACGCTGGTAGGTGGCGCTGTGGAGCCGTTTTGATGCATCTCTAGTTGAGGCAGTCATAGTAGAGGATGTGGACTGAATCAAACCTCAAACAACATGGATACCAATTTAACAAAGTGATTAATCTTCTGATCAACATATACAGCCGAGGTTTTTTTTTATCTATATTCAATAACAAATCAAGAGGATTCTAAAAATCAATGGTGGCTCAGAAGTTAAAGAGTAGAGCATCTGCATCCTAAGGATGAATTCTATAAACCCTCTGTAGAATATAAAGATGCTCTTCCTCTCTAGCGTTTAGTAAAGCTTTCTGATCAGTTTGATTCTTCTGTTTCATCTTGATTCCAAAAATAATCTTGTTTTCTCACATATTTTCTTTTTTTTGTGTATGTTGTGAAATTCTGCAGCAGAAAGTCACCCATGGTAACGTGTTTTTGGTGTTAGTGTAAACTCACTAGTACTTAAATGTACACTAACAAATGAATACACTGGATGGTATATTTGAGTTCAAAGGTTAATCTATGTTGTACTGAAGGTTGCTTGTGTCTGATGTTGCAGAGATAATTGGGAGACCTTCTTATTAGTTTCTGACAGTGTAAGAAGAACACTTCTAAAAACATCTCAGCTTGGTTTTAACTCTTAATTAGAGAGGCTGTTCTGATGGAAACATCCTTTGTTTCCTTGACTCGCCTTCCTCTCTTCCATATCTCTGGTTGTTTGATGCAGCTGGACCCATCAGTTAAAATGAATCCCAGTTCTCAGTTAGAGGTCATTTTTGAATTTGGAATCCACGTTCAAGAATTGATTAAACAGCAATAAAACTGAGTGGGTTTAGGGGACGAAGAGAAGCTCCCACTGGATTCTACCAACTGTCTAGAAATTGGTTTTGTAGATCCATCCGTCTGACTGCGGTCCACTATTTACTGTAAGCTTTATAAATAACTTTATATTATACAATAATTGACAAAATAGGTGCTTTGGAAAAATAATAACTCATTTGTTATTTAACTTTACTAGCTCTAGAGATCTAGAAGCTGATACAGTATTTAAACACATTTGTTTTTTATTTAAACTATTAAAGTATCAGTATCTGTATGTTTAGACTTCTCATTTTGCTGGATGAGGAATTTCTCCTCCAGTTTGAGCCAAAGTCTTCCAGTTAGCCTGGTTAAAATCCCCAGCAATGATGGAAACAGCCTCTGTGTGCAGATTGGAGCTCAGAGATAGCCTGGTATAGAGTCTTCATGGCCTCTTTAGTGTTAGCGCTGGGGGGGGCGCATAAACAGCAGTGATGCTAACCACACTGAACTCTTTGGGCAGATAGAACGGCCTGCAGTTAACAGTCAGAAACTCCATGTCTGGAGAGCAGAAGCTGGAGACTGATCTAGCATTTTATTGATGTAAAGACAGAGCCCGCCCCCTTTTGCATTGTAAAGTGACCTGAGATGACATGATGTGAATTGGAGCTATAGGAATAAACTGAATAGAATTTTGTTTCCTTCTATCTCTATTTCCCAATCCCGCAGTATTTGTTAGTCCAGCCCCTATATGGTCCTTTTCAGTCCCTCCCTGGTTCTGGAATGGATGCTGACTCTCTGAATGAGACCAGGCTTTCCCCAAAATATGTGTTTCCTGGACGGGGCTGCCTGTGGAGAGTTGCCTTTGTATCTATGCTTCTTTTTTCTATGCTGTAAGCGTCTCCTTGAACCCCAGGCGGGTCTCAGCAGATGGCCATCGCCACACTGAGCCTGGTTCTGCTGGAGGTTTCTTCCTGTTCAAAGGGAGTTTTTCCCCTCCACTGTCACGCTACAAGCATGCTTAGTGTGAGGGATTGCTGAAGAGTCAATGAGTCGATGCAATCAGCTGGTTTTCCTAGATAGAAAACTTTTGATCCAATCTGACTGGATGATCCTGATTGAACTGTCTCTATAAATTGACCTGATATGATGTGAATTAAAGCTAAAGAAATAGACTGAATTGAATTGATATGAACTGAATAGTGAATCCTCCCCACAGCCTCCGATCAAAAGAAAAATTCTTGTTCTTACCAAAAACAAACAGCCACACAGAACATTTCAAATAAAAACAATATAAGGAAGTCATATTATCACAGTGAAATAAACCACATTTTGCTGTTTTGTGACAAAACGTAAAAACCTGAATGTCTTTCTAAAGACCTTGTAAGCAGGCTGAAGTCCACTCATTGTGTAACCAGATCAGGGTGAGAAGGGATTTTCCTAGAAGCAGGAAGTCTGATTAAAACATGTAGTGCTAGTTAACATATTAGAGAAAAAAATCTTAACCATTTTAAACTGCTAAGATAATTTAGATGACTTAAAAAATGCTAACTTTAAGCTATAGAAATTGCAGTGATGTATTTCGTCAGTGAAAGCAAACTCTTGGCATGACCTTTATTACTTTTCTTCCACCCTTAGAAACAGCAATTAGCAGAGATGCAGAGGAAAGCTAGAGAACATATCTGTAAAGGGTAATCAAGGTGGTGCAGCTGTTGAGAAAGAGCAGAGGTCTCAGCAGGGCTTAGAGACAGCAGGAATGTACTCACCTCCCTACTGAAAACATCTCTTGCTAACCAGTTCAGTCTGGAGGGAAAACTCCCCCATCTGTTTTCCACCTCAGGAAAATGTCATTTCTATGCGGAAACAATCTCTCATCCATATAGTCTCAAACTATCATGCAGTTGGTAGTTTGTATCTGACGATTATCAAAGCTAGAATAAATGCAGACATCCAGTTATGTAACATCATATTTTCATATTTTAATTGGTGTATGTTCAGTGAAGGGGTACTATAACAATTACTAAAGTTGAAATATAACTCACATGGGCAGCCAGAGATGAAGAAGCAACAAACAAGAAGGAACCAGCAGTGAGTGACTGCAGAGGTGGAGTATATAAGGGGAAAAGAACAAAGGATGGACTAATAAGCTGAATATTGAGCAGGTGTGAGTGGAACTAACTAGAAGGAAGGCAAGGGGAAAGGAAACAAGCACAAGGGGGCAGCAGAGAGTAACTAAAGACTGCTTAGATATAATGGAAAATATACCAAAGATCAACAAAACAGAATAACTGAAAATGAAAGTTACGTATGTAACTACGGTTCTAGGAATCCTGGGTGACCGTCAGAGGCGGTGCTTCAAGCACTGAATGATCACTCGAGAATTAGTATCAACAAATTCACCTGTGACCTACCGGCGATCAGCGGAAGAGTATATCGGCACGTGACAGCGGTAGGTCAGTTCCTCAATCTTACCGTGAGCCAGCAATACCAAGGGACCGAACGCTCTGGCAGTCATGGATTCATAGAACCGTAGTCACATACGTAACTTTCGTTCTATTTCATCCCTACTGACCGCCAGAGGCAGTGCTTCAAGCACTGAATGACGTATGCCAACCAGGTCCCGAGGAATGCAGAAAGAAAGGAACAACTCGCCAGAACCTTGCAGCACCTACCTTAGCACCCCATGGTTGCTGTAGGATGTCCTGAAGAGGATGAGGCATAGCCATGTTAACCCAATATAAATTCATGAAAGTGGTCGTCACAGACCATGAGGCCGCCTCGCAGATGGACTCCAGCGGCACCCCCCTCATTGCAACCCATGAGGTTGACAGGCTGCTTGTAGAGAGGCACCGCAGTCCCTGAGGCAGGGGCTGACCCCGCGGAGAGTATGCCACAAATATCGCCCCCACAACCCAACATGGCCAACCTTTGCTTGGAAAGGGCACGACCTAGCCAAGGGCCAGCATAGCATACAAAGAGGCTGTCAGTCAGCCGAATGGTCGGTGTGGTGCAGACATAGGCCTCCAACACTCTGACTGGACACATAGCTTCAGAAGGTGTCCCTGGCTCAAAGCGAGACAGCTGAAGCGGCAAGACTGTGCCTGCCACTGTTGGGGCCTTCGGGACAAAGGAAGAATTGGTCCATAGTGTAATCGCATCTGGGTTCCACCGAAAACAAGGCTCGGATACAGACAGGGCATGCAGTTCCCCCATTCGTCTACCAGAAGCCACGGCCAGCAGGAAGGCAGTCTTCATTGAGAGCCTTTCTAGATCCACTGCTGCAATTGGCTCAAAGGGTGGGGAATGAAGAGCTTCAATCACCAAATGAAGATCCCAGGTAGGAGCCACCCGACACCTTGGAGGATGCAATCATCTAGCCCTGCTCAGGAATAGCACTATGTCCCTACATTTTCCAAAAGAGCAGCCATTGGACCCAGTGTGCTAACGGGAAATGGCAGCCACATAGACCTTCAAGGTGGAAGGGGACCGCCCCCGGTTAAGTAACCCTTGAAGGAAGGCCAGTAAGGGTTAAATGGGACAACGTATGGGGTCCAGCCCCTATCGTCACACCAGGAAGCAAAAGCTGCCCATCTGGCAGTGTGCCTGTGGGATGTCGCCCATGCACAAGTTATTGTTTGGCCCACGCCAAGCCCCCCAAATAAGTGCTTTTCCTTGGTGGGTCCAAGTTAAAAAACATCCAGTTTGCAGGATGACTTGCTTCCTGCCGAGAGGCAAAGACAAAACAGCAACAGGTTAAAACTCAGGTAGACACAAAAAAACTCAGTTTGACTCAGCAAAACTCAAACTTGGCTAGATTCCCCAAAACTGGCGAACACTCTGGCGTCGATGTAGTGGCAGTCAGCAGCTTAAGAGTCCTCCGGTGATGAGGTAACCATCCGCAGGTGTGTGAGGAGGCCAAGGAGAGCAGGCGCCACCTGGTGGTGGAGGGAAGACAAACAAAAGCACAAACTGGATTCCTAACACTCTGGGGACCAGCAGAGGACTACGTGGGACTAGGTGGGGCCAAATAATATGATGGGTAGTTCAGTCTTAAACCCCAGCATTGAGAGCTTATGTTCTAGAGGTGGCTCCAGGGTCCTGGTTCAAAGCGGGCAGACTGCCATCGGGTCCCTGAGCAAGATCAGTGGTCCGGGATTGCTCCTGTAAAGATGACATGAGTTCATTGAAAGATACATTTTGTTTCAAAACAGTCAGGTGGGAGAAACAGGAAGGTGACCCCCATCATCTGACGGGTGAGTCACATACCTGGTTTAACAGTTCAGTCCAGCCTCTCCAAGGGAGGCAGGATCCAGCCGCTGGAATGCCAAACGAGCTGCGGCACAGAGTTCTCCTTATGCAGCAATCTCAGTGAGCAGGCAGGAGACCGATCCAAGTCAGGGAAACAGATCAGACCGGAACAGCTGTGAGATCCGGGAGTCCGTAGCCCCATCAGGGGTTCTGATCCGAACAGGAACAGACAGATTCAGGATTCCAGGAATCCACAGAGCGTGAAGGCGGGTTCAGAGCTCCATGAGTTCAGCAGCGAGCTCAGACAGACATGCTCAGATGGTGACAGGGAGGCCCAGTGGTTGAGGGACATAGACAAGACATAATACCAGGAAAACTGCTGAACTTTAAACTCTACTCCACCTCATACTGGAAAAACGATCTAGAAATAAGTAAAAAAAATTCTCAAATTATGTGTATTTACCCTTTTTTTGAGTAGGTAAATGAGATGATTTGCCAATTGAATGAGTATTTTTGCTCTTAAAAATAAGATATTTAGATAAAATGCACTTGAAATAAGACATTGGAATTGCTTTTTCTTATTTTAAGTGTAAATTGTCGTGTACCATTGGCAAAATGTCTCTTTTTTTACCTTCTCCATTCAAGAACAAATGCACTTATTTTAAGAAAAATTACTCATCTAGGTTTTGATTTTTTCCAGTGCAGAGCCAAGATTACTGGACTAAAACTGACCCCCAAACGCCAGCCAAAACTGAGGGCTCCCCAGAGAAGAATGGGACACGCATGAGGAGACAGGAGAAAAACCCCAATCCACTGGCCTCCTGAAGTCAGATATGAACCAGAAACCATGAAAAACTAACACAGATACAAACAAATAAAAGCTATAATGACCTGGCCCCGATAGCTGGGCGGAACTGCATTTAAAGCAGAGGGAAGGTGAATAAGATGAATGATAATTAGAGAGCGGGAAGGAAACAGCAGGTGAATGAAGTGAGTGATCAGAGAAGCTAATGGGTCTGTGATCATGTGATAACTTTACAGTCTATAACCTTACAGACTGTTATTATGTTATTAGTGAGGCAGCACCAATGACTCCGATCAGTCTCCCAGAGCCTCCTTCATTTTTCAGTTAAGCTGTGTGTTCCAGTAACGCTTTTGGATGGAAAAATTGGTCAACAAAGAGAGAGAGAGCAAATAAACTGCAGGGAGAAGGAGGGAAGATGGAGGGTAGCTATAGAAGTCTTGTTTTCGTCTCGCCCCGACATGTGCCCCGAGAGATGATGGAGGGTCCTTTGATGTGTGTTGTCTTCGTTCTCCACCTCTACAGCTTCCTATCCGTTGTCTTTCTGCTTGTTTCTAGTCTTCCCTCTTCCTTTTGTCTGGTTATTTTGATCTTCTCTTGATTCATTTCTTCCATCTGTCAATTTGCATCAAGCGGAGACGCGGGGGAAGAGGTGGCTTTGGGGAACGGACAACCACTCGCTTGGTTTTCACAAGGCCGGAAATTCTCCACTAAAATTCAACTCCATCTTTTTGGTTTTTGAAGTCCTCCTTAACGGTACCGACTCCGTGTTCGCACTTTAAAAATTGCAATCTAAATAAATAAGTAATTTCTTCTTAAAATAAGTGGATTTTGTCTTGAATTTAGGAGATAAGTGAGACAATCCACATATAAAATAAGAAAAATCAGTCACATTGTCTTATTTCAAGTGTATTTCATCCGATTATCTTATTTTGCAGAGTAAACCTGCTCATTCCATTGTCTACGGTGGCTGAGAAGTGCAAAAACATTTACAATTCAAAAACACATTAACAAATAAAAAACAAAATAACATTTGAAGAAACAAAATTATATTTTACTTAAACAATTTATTTTTGAAAAAGTTACAATTTTTTAAAAACAAATTTACATTTTTAGGAAAACAAATTTACATTAACAAATAAACAAAAATAACATTTAAAGAAAACAAAAATTATATTTTAGGAAACAAATGTATTTTTTGAAAAAAGTTTAAATTTTTAAAACACATTTACAATTCAAAACACATTAACAAATAAAACAAAAATAATATTTGAAGAAACAAAATTATATTTTATGAAACAATTTATTTTGAAAAACTAAGTTTTTTAAAACACATTTACATTTAGGGAAACAAATTCTACATTTTAAATAAGTTAGATTTTTAGTGAGAGAAATTTACATCTAAAAAAAAAAAAAACATTATAGGGAAACAAATGTACATCTAAAAAATTGACCGTTTCCGAAACACTTGTACAAGTGCAAAGACAAAACTGCAAGTGGCAAAAACACAGTTACATAGACAAAAACAAATGAACAAAAACGACTACTACACCGAAAGGGAATGTCCCAGTGGCCGGATGTGACGTCACGATTACCCCGACTTGTAGTACAAACAGCTCAATTCCAGTCCTCCTGCTTCGCTAATGCGAAAATCAATAGCTGCTTATTTTAGATGGAAAGAATTGCACTGAAGCTGCTTCTTCTTAAGCTTCACGCTAACCGAACAATGTTTTCAGCCAATTTACACCATTTGTTCTTCGTGCGGACGGTCTCTGGAACTTTTACGGGACACGG
>JAGKQL010000006.1:3137242-3173237 GCA_018398635.1 Cyprinodon brontotheroides | reverse complement strand
TGTTAATATCACAAATAGAGATGTCCTGATCCAGGTTTTAATCTCCGATCCGATATTTTTCGATGTGACACAGACTGAGTATACCCCGGAAAGCATGTATTTAAGTTTGCTAAAGTATTTAGCCTTAGTTGTAAGACTCCATGTTGAAAAGGGTTTTAGTACCTTTGATAACATCTAGCCAGCTAAATTAGGCGGAGATTGAATAAAACACAATGATTGGTAACAACACACTTACCTGTTTATTAAGTATTAAGAGATAAACACAAACTGACAAAATTATGAATAGCAATCTAATATTGCACAGTGAACAGTAAAACAGTGAAACAGTTAAAGGTGCAAGTATTACTGTAAGTTTTTATCAAAAATGCAAAACAGGGGAAAGTTCACTGAAGCCAGTGTAATAGTGGAATGGATGCGCTTCAATGCGTGAAACTGTAAAGACTGCGCCGACCGATTTTTTTTAAACTGTGGTCGGCAGTCTGGATCGGCATTTTACATGCTTTCTTTGCCGACAATACATTTTTTTGCCATTACATCGTTGCCCCGTAATCCGGATACGTGGATCGGATCGGGACAGTTTTAATCACAAACATTGCATAAGGTTTTATTCGGTAATAGACCAGAACAAAGTAGTACATTATTAGGACATATACAGAAACAGCCATTCAAAATGGCCCTTCCCAGTCAAAAGCCACTTCCCTGCAGCTCCCAGCAAAATCCCCTCCAACATCCAGCCGTTGGCCTTCTCCTGGGCGTGCATATTTACTATTATTATTATTATTATATATTTACTCCACCCTTTCACTGAATTACTGGGTCTGACCAGGAGTTGACGCTCCTCTTTAGATCTTAATGTCCACAAATCATGACAGAAAGAATAATTTAGATGTTTAAAAAGGAGTTTTAGGGGACCAGCCAAGAGCCCATCAATCAAAGTGGGGAAATCTTGAATGGCTACTACTGTGAGGAAAACAATGAGGTTTTCAATTGATTCATTTTAATTTGATTTTGATTTTCTATTTGCCAACAATACTTTTATTTTGTACTTTGCGTACCTTGCTCAAGTGTTAAAACCTTTGCAGAAATCTGAACTAAAGCTTAGTGACCCTCCAGGCTTATAATACAATGAGGGAAACCCTGCAACTTAGGCTACGTCCACACAGCCGCCTAAAACGACCCACATCCGATTTTTTCTTTGCCCATATGCGACCTGGATTTGATCTTTCTCTGACAGTCTGGACAACACAGATCCCATTTTTTCCAATGCGACCCAGAACACTTGGCTCTGTGGTCCTGAATTAGGTACGAATTTGATATTTTCAACAGAGGAAGTTGGTCAGTCTATAGACTGCTGGTTGGCAAGATTGTATGGAGAGATCCAGTGGAGTGCGCAAGCTGATAGTAGTGCTTCACTCAGGGTCCTCCACTGTCTCAGAGAGAAAAAACTCCCCATTGGGAAGAAACGTTTGGCAGAACCAGGCTCAACATGGCGGTCTTCTGCAAGAGCGGTTGAGATGAGTCAGGGAATGCAGTGAGAGTCCAGGAGGAATGAAACTCTGAAGAAGCTTTCGCTACGATGGTGGAGGAGGGGCTGGAGGTGCATTGAAACAGGGTCATCTGAATTCAAGTCAGACATAGCGCAACCGCTGGCTGCGCTTTGGCTAGCAGACCTAGCTGTGGATTGGAGACCTTTTAAGATGAACTCTGGATTCTGATTGGGCTTTCGTGGAGGTTGGGCTCAAAGCTTATTAGCTTGTGTTAGAGAAGGAGGAATGCAAGTAATCGGTTTATTCAGTCGAAGTTCTGCCTAGGCTACATTTTCAACATTATTTTAAAAAATTGTGCTGTTGATGCACTGACTGTTGTTGGGAAAGATCACAAGATGGGCTCTGAGACATAAAGACCGCTCGCTACTTGTGACATCATACCATCCTCAACTGCGCATTTTACTTATATAGATGCAGTTTGCAGAGTAGATTGCATGCAAGCCGCAAATATCTGGAAATGTGAACTACCACGCAAAAGAGACAGATTTCACAAAAAAAAACAGGATTGAGCCTCGAGGTCTGCAGTGTGAACATAGCCTAGTAGTTGTCTCAGTGAACAAGTTCTCTCACTTGAGCCACAAGTCTGCAGCTCCTCCAAAAACGACCACTGAGCATCATGAATGCTTCAATGATTAAAGCCGTTTCTCAATCAGTGTACTTGTGCGTTCTCGTGTCCTCGTGAAACGTCATCAGCCTCAGCCCTAGTGCTGTTCCAATTCACATGAACAGCAGACTGAGAATAGACAAAGTCCCCGGATGTTGTTCTGGCCCCTCCCTCAGAACTGTGTCAACCAACGGACCTCCGAAGCGTTACAGCTGCCAGCTGTGCTACTGTTAGCCCATCTGCAGTGTCAGGCCAGGTGCTAATGTTAGCCCGCAGCTGCCAGGGCTACTGTTAGCCCGTCTGCCAGTGGCTATGGCTAATGTTACCGCATCTGCAGCGGCCAGGGCTAACTGCCGTTTTGGGGCCCGTCTGCAGCTGCCAGGGCTAATGCCAAGGCCCATTCAGCAGCGGCCAGGGCTAACGCTAGCCCATCTAACAGTGTGCCAGGGCTAACGTGCTAGTCTGTTCGCAGCGACAGGCTAATGTTAGCCCATCTGCGGCTGGTCGCTGACCTTAGCCCTGCCCGCAGCAGTTGTGGGCTAATGTTAGCCCATTTCTGCAGCAGGCCAGGGCTAATGTTAGCCCGCCTGCAGTGGCCAGGGCTACTGTTAGCCCGCCTGCAGCAGTGGCCAGGGCTAATGTTAACCTATCCTGCAGTGGCCAGGGCTAATGTTAGCCCGTATGTAGTGGCCAGGGGTTACAGGGCCCCGTATGCAGCGGCCAGGCTAAATTTAGCCCGGCCTTAGCGCCAGGGCTACTGTTAGCCCATCCGCAGTGTCAGGGCGTCGCCAGGCCCGCCTGGCAGCGCCACAGGGCTAATGTGCCCATCTGTAGCGTGCCAGGGCTGCTAACGTGCGTAGCCCATCTGGTAAATGGCCAGTATTCTATACGCTATGCCCGCCTGCAGACGCCAGGGCTAATGTTAGCCCATTTCTTCAGCCGGCTAATTTTAGCCCTGAAAATCTAAGAATTTATTATTATCTGTGACACTTATAACAGCGTAAAATGCAACGCGAATTTTTATAGCCTTTTTCAAGTCAGAGACTTGACCAGTTTCGGCACCTCTACATTCATTCCACTCATTCACGCTATCAATACCTGATGTGGCTGGTGTCACATGACAGAAGCTGGCCGTGGGCTCATTACGCGACTGAAGGGCTGTTGCACTGGCCGCCCCTGACCAACAATTCTTCATCAGTAGACAATGCAGGTGAAGCGGCCTGCCCAAGGACACAACGACAACACCGAAAGTCAGAGCCGGGGCTTGAACCGTCAATCCTTTCGATACTCAGGGCAAACTCCTACATCCAACGCCACTTTCGCCCTGTGGTGTGTGGTGATGTCATCAGTACGCTTCTGTTCCCATTGAGCACGCCATTTATGCTGCATGCTCCCAGCGTTCTCCCCAAGTTCACACTTTCCTGTGTTCTTCTCAAGGACATAATTGGTGAGGACACCAGTCCCGTACTCATCGTGCTCTGTGAATTCGGAGAAACCTTGTCTAAATGCAATAACTCCTCAACTTCTTGATCTACTGGTCCAAAGCTTCTTCCTGGCATGACTTTGTCTCCATTATGCTTTACTTTTCTCTGAAGCAAAACATCTGAAGGCTTCACACAACAATTAATTTGAGTCTCTTCTACTCCATTCAATGTGACGCCAATTCATCCAAAGTCACTCTACTAGTCAGATATCCAATCCTAATCATGCTATGATAAAATGCACTCACATTTTGTTTATATTGTTAATAGCTGTTAGTCTGTTGTAATGAAAACAAGCCAAGCCATTTGCACTGAGTCATTACCTTTGCTTAGTAGCCCATCATGAGCAAACATTTGGTGACTGGAAGGAATGACTCCCCTTTAACAGGAATTAACCTCCAGCAGAACACAAATCAATACAGGTCGAAATAAGCAGCACTCTTAATTAAAAAAAAAAACAACAAACATTGAAAAAAGAATTTCGCTTTTTCTGCTTCAAGTTCAAAAATGCGTATTAATCCTTCTACAAGACGCTGCTTATAAAAATGAATTAGTCACTGAGAAAATGAGAAAGGAAAGGCCAACATAAGTAAACTTCTTCAGTCACTTTTACTTTGATTAAACCAACTGGTGTGTTATTCAATGATAACCTTTCTTTATCCCCGTCTTTCTCTCTCTCTCTAATTGTCTGTCCTGCTAATTAAAGTCAGACCACCATATATTTATCTAAAGGGAGCTGCTGTACATCTAATGGTTTGTGTAATTATATTCCGGTTCTTTAAAGCTGTCCTGCTTATGAGTAAATTGGATTAAAATGGTTTTGATCATACCTGTTTGTCACACTTAATGAAAGGATTATACCTTTCCTACAAACACCTGTGCATTGAGATGGCTTTGGTGGAGAAATCTAAATGTCAACCGTCTTCAAAATGATATCTCTATGGATATGGTGATCTTTGTTATATTTGTCATTTCTGTCAAACTAAGGCTTTCCTGATGCGATATGTAGAAGCTACTTAAGCAACAGTTTTGCTGTGAACAGATTTCCTATCTTCCACCAAATCACACTCTGATCTTATCTTGAATTTGCTCACGTTTGCTCCAGCTGAAGCACTGCATTTGGAGAGCAGCTCAATCAGCCTCATTAATGGATGAGCAGGCAGAATGTAAATGTTGCCCCGGATGGCCCCGGCCTCTCTTGTGCTCTCCTAATTGTTAACCACGACGTTTTACATCAAAACCACTGGCCGGTCCAGTGGTGTTTACCCCACATGAGTCTGTTGCCCCCGGCAACCAGGGAGAGTCTCTTGTTGCCTCCACAGTCGAATGTAGACGCAGGCTCTGTGAATGAGGGACTGAGAGCTATTGTGAGATATTGTGGATTCTGATGATTCGGGAAGAAGAAAAGAACCCATGCTGGGTCCTGACAGATGCAAATGTCAGCTTTATTGTTTGATTTGAATGGTTATGAGTGGAGATTACCTATGCCTGTGATTCAGTGTTTTTGAAAATGTTTTTGTATGTGTGCCTAACACAGGCTGCGGGGGCTGAGGCGCACAGTGCTGCTCTAACAGACACCAACAGCCTGAAGGAAACTCTCCTCCCCGGCTGCACATTGGCTTTTTAACTCCAAACTATCTCTGTCATTCTCCTCTATGCATCGTTTTCGTGTTGTTGGGTTTTTTTTCCTTTCACCTGCACTAGTACGCTGGTTTTTGAGCCGATCTTTTTGGGCAGGTGAAGTAAAGGAGCGGAGGCACTTCATGTAACTTATCACCGAGCTCACTGCCGCTGTTGAAAGAGTTCTGGGCCCCCGCTGGGAAAGATGAGAGGCTTGATTACAGTCAAATTAGCAAATGAGCAGGTTAATTACAGAGGCAAATTCCTGTGTAAGGGCTGTCAATTTTCTAAGAGAAGCTCCCGCTTGAAGAGCCTAAAGTAAAAGGAAGGGAAGGCGGAGGGTAGAGGAACTGAAAAGGCAGAGGACGGATTCTTTTCTTCTCCATTCTTTTTCAAGAAAACTCCCCAGTTTCTACCTGTCTTAACTGTGAAGTTTGCCGTTTGAGGTTAAGGGGAAATGGTTGCATCAATGAGCCATTATTTTTTTATTTTATGTTTTTTTTAGAGGACACTTTCCCCCTGCATTTTCTTTTCTTCGCCTGACTCCGGAGACTGCATAAAACCCCTCACTCTGGCTTTCTACCCACTCTCCCACCGGCTTTCATCCTTCACTTCACAGGAACCTTTCTTGTTCTTTTTTTTCTTCTTTTTTGTTAAAGGCTTCAGAAATATTATTTGCTACTAACACGTAGGAGACAAGGATTTTCTGAGACGTCACCTGAAGTTTGCAAGGACATTCCATTACTCATAGATAAAATGTCTAATGAGCTTCATGAAGGGGAAAAAGACGAAAGCAATTAGTGAGATAAGGTGGATTGTCTCTTTTTTCCCCACTTTGGCTGACCTTGCTTACAACCATCTGCTTTGATATGTTTGTTAAAGTAACGATTCTCAGACACGAGGATAGTAGACATGTTTCTTAAAGTATAGAATTAATTTTTTTCCTTTATTTCCATTCAGACATGTTTTTTACATGGATTTAAAAAAAATGTAATCTTAGAATAAATTTGAAAAACATTTTTAATAACAAAAATTAGGATGCACGATATTGGGATTTTGGCCGATATCCGATATGCCGATATTTTAAAACTCATGTAGCCGATAACCGATATCGATACCGATGTTAAAGCTGGACAAAAATAAGTAGTCATTGAAAATAGTAGTTTTGTTATCCATTTCTGACACTTTGAAAAATAATATACTCAAATATATTTTCATATGCTGATATCAAATTGATTTTTAAAAACAGCGGTATCGCATCTATTTTACTTTCAAAATCTGGTGAAATTTCATCGTTCTGTTACAAACTCGTGATATTTTGCAAATTTTAGTGAGATTTTGTTAGTAAAATAGATCGATACTGCGTCAATATATCAACATATAAAAATATGGCAACATTTGCGTGAATTTTCGGGATTTCGTAGCATAACGATGACATATAGCAATATTTCATTAGTAAAAGAGATTGATATGGTGTTTTTAAATGGCAATATATCAAAGCATATGAAGATATTGGGATATTTTAATGTATCAATATTTTTCCTCGTCTTTAGAAGTTTTTAAGTCTGTAAAAAAGAAGTTTTTGAGAGGAAGAAGTAGTATTTTTTATTTTTTTCTTTAGAAACTCAGAAGCTGATCAAATATCGGGTTAAATATCGGTGGGGTGGCCGATGTCCCATATTCAGTTTTAAGGCCGATACCGATAGGGGGCCGATTATATCGTGCATCCTAACAAAAATGTTTTGAAAGTACTCTTTCAAAGTACACTTTTTTTTTTTTTTACTCTTTCTTCATGGTTTAGTTTTCAAACTCTTTTTTTGTTTGTTTGTTGTTTTTATACGTTTTATATTTTTCAAAGTTATGTTTTAAGATTTCTATCTTTTAGATTTTGCTTTGCACCTTTTTTTCCAAATTTTTACAGATCCCATTCTCTTCAGTTCAAGCCCGATACACCCACTCTTCCTTAACCTGTTAATAATGTTGTTGCTAATGTCCATACTGACCTAAAGAAATGTCCTCACTCTAGAGGAATGATCTATAAAACGTAATTTGAAAAGAATTAATCTCTTAAACTCCATCTGAGAGAAATCAGCAAACAAATTTTAACAGAAAAATTAAATTGTATATTATTTTTTTGATTAATACTAACACTAGAACAAAAATAACTCCATAATAAAGCTTCTATTCAGTTTTCATTATAAAATTAGTCCAATTGATTATAGTTTTTTTTTTACATGTAGAAAAGATCATAGTCGGTTGTTTTGTTTTTAATTGCTAAAAATGAAAAGGCACCTGATTAGAGGCCCCTGATGTCTTCCAGTTGTATTTTCTAATTTCAGAGCTTTCATATTTATTCACATTTTAGTTTAATATTTCTCTTCATGAATGCTTAAAATGGAGCCGTTTAAATAAAATCACAGGAAGGAAGCTTCTGAAAGTAATCATACAGGTGACAATTTGCACATAAAGAAAACTGAAAGCGATAGTTGTCATGGTTTGCTTCTGCTTTGCTTTTCACAACAGTAACCAAAGTAGCTGTGGGGTCATCAAAGTGGAGTTTAGTTCTTTGCAACTCAAATGTATCTTAGAAACTTCTGAAGCCAGTTTCATAACCTGTCAAAGTTGCTCCTCTCTTGTGACATCATCAACCTAAATAAACACAAAGGAGTTTTTTTACTTCCTTATTTTTAATTCGGCAGCTCTGCTTCTATAAAAAAAAAAAAAAAAACTTATATTATATATATTATTAAGTGAAATGACTAGCTCTGATTCTCTCTCTTTATGGTAACTCATTAGGTTAGCATCTATTCATTTATCCATCCGGGTTCTATCCCCCTATATCTATGCAGGGTCGTTAAGGAGTGTGAACATTTTATCCATAGACTAAACTTTAAATCTTGGAAAAATCAGATCTGTAAGGATCTGAGTGCATTTTAGAACCAGATCATAGCAAAAAACGATAACTTATACGGGGTGCTTCCAGTTCATAAGTGGTCTATTAGAATAAAAGGGGTGAACTAGTGACCAAGTAATGAGGAAATAATGATTATCGATGGATGGATGTGCTGAATGAAAGCTGGTCCCTGGGATCTGATTAATATTGTAGATCAAATTGCTAAAACTGGGCATACACTGTATGATTTTTGCCCTTTTCGGGCAGATTCTCCAGTCGTGTGAGAATATTTTGGTTTGGGCCGAGTTTCAGCCTGCATATACAGGCGATAATGAGGGGCAATCAGCCTCTCCCAACCACCTTCCCATCAGGAATCAGGAGGTGAGAAAATCAAACGTGTTCGTCCAACGTGTTGTTTTTGGTCATGCAGTGTGAGCAGGCAGATCACATCAGAGCATCGGGCCACAGCGTCAAAACATATATTAAGACCTTTGAACTTTTAGACCCTGGATTTCATCATACAGTTTGAGTTGTACCTGCTTGCAATGATTGAAAATAGTGCACAGTGTATGCCCGGATTAACAAAGCCACATTTTTTCCTGAACTTCAACTCCTAACTTCCAGGACTTTTGTTTACGTCTTACTGCCAGATGTCACAGCACACCTTCAGGGGTCTGGTGAAGTCTATACCTGTCTGGCCTGGCCAGCCAAACTGACTTACAGGGGGCATAGGTCAGCCGTAAGGCCCAATGCACTCTGGTCTAAAATAGACTGGAGCCATCACAACATGGGAGGCAGGCCCATAATGCAACAGCGCCTTTCTGTAACCCAAAAAGTCATGGTTGCATCTGCAATGAAGAATGCTTTATTGATGACTTTTATTATGTTCCAAAAAGCTGTTTATATTGTTAGAATTGCCACCAGTAGAGGTTTTCTTAAAAAAAAAGAAGAAGATATTTTTGCTGTGAAAACTCAACTCGTCTGGCTAGATATGTACAGTAGTAGCCATTCAAATTTCCTTGATGGCCTGGTTCTTGGCTGGTCCCCTACAATTCCGTTTTAAACATCTAAAATATTCTTTCTGGCATGATTTGTGGACATTAAGATCTAAATAGAAGCATCGTTTCCTGGTCAGACCCTGTAATTCAGTGAAAGGGTGGAGTAATAAAAATGTACGCCCAGGGAAGGCTACAGTGGCTGGAAGTTGGAGGGGATTTTGCTGGGGAGTCGGAGGGGAGTGGGCTGCCATTCTGCTGGTGCTTGACTGGGAAAGGTGATTTTGAATGGTTGCTACTGTCAGGTACCTGATTCCCGCCAGGATGCAGATTCTTGCCCTGCAAGATATCCAATTCTGGAAACCTTCCGCTGAAGTAATTTTTGGGAAGGGGCTTAAAAATACATTAGCTGGAGCCGGCCTATGTTGGTGATAGACGGGCCAAATAAAACAGCATCAAACCAATTTGAGATCAACTTAGCATCGGGACGTACTAACACAGAGCGACGACTAAAAACACAACCACAAGCCAGGCAACTCTTGCTGGAAACCAGTCGGGAGAAGAGCAAAAACATCTTTTCCTCTGAGAAAAAAAACTCCAGAGCAGTGTTCTGCTCTTCTTTTCAGTGAAGAAATACTCTGTAATTCCTCGTATAAAAACTTGCTGGATAGCCACGCTAACGCTAAGCCTTCATCGGGCTGAAGCCGCCATGTTCTTTAGACTGAATCTGTCGCGCTTCGCTATAAGCCCACACCCTCAACCCGCCAAAAGCCAACGCTGATTGACGCTTCGCTTGGTGAACGGCTCCAAATTTTCTTCAATGGGAGGGAGAGTCTCCAGACTGATTAGGGAGTGAAACCTTGAAAGCTCAGGAGATCAGGATGGTCTCAAATGCAGGCTAGGTTCTTATGGCTGGTCCCCTACAATTCCTTTTTAAACATCTAAATTATTCTTTCTGTCATGATTTGTGTGACATTAAGATCTAAATAGAAGCATTGTTTCCTGGTCAGACCCTCTAATTCAGTGAGGTCAGAGTAATAAGTTGGAGGGGATTTGTCTGGGAGTCGCAGGGGAGCGGGCTGCCATTCAGCTGGCGTTTGACTGGGAAGGGCCATTTTGAATGGCTGCTACTATCAGAACGTTTCGGCTATAAATGCAGAAACTATCGCACCGTAAAGCAGGTGGTCATAATTTTATGCCTGATCAGTGAACACCTTATTTATGATAAAGAACCAAAGCTGGATTATATAGTTAGAGCTTCACCTTGCTTTGACCATTGGTCAGTCCGTACTTTATGACTGCAGATAGTGTTTGCCTGCGTCTGTGATGAATTTGTTGGGCAGATGTGAGCAGAGTCTGGAGCAAATGGAGTGAGAAGCTGAGCAGCTGGCAGAGGACGAGAAGAAGGCTAGTGTAGAAGATTTCACACACAACTCACACCCACACCCATGCCCACACCAGCAGTGATGAATCTAGACGGCTGCGGTGGCGCGCGCATCAAGTGACATGACTCACAACAGTTCACTACCAGATGTCATTTGTGTGTCATATTGAGGACTAGCTGCTGCAGCACAGCTAACTTCATTTCTCCTGCCTTGTCACCTTCATGTCGTCGTCTGTCATCAGTTCAGTAAATTAGAGTTTCATTGCTGCAAGTGTTTCCTGGGAATTTGTCTTGGATGTTGTCATATCTCTTAATGGACCTGAAGTTGTGAAAGTTGGCAGTTGGCTTTTTATAGATTTATGAGTATCGCAGCAGCCAGCGGGAAACACATCAGAGAACTGGTGTGACCTGGAGAGGGCAGTTTAGTAAGAGCAAAGAGATAGTATCTATATTTTATCTGTCAATGATATTCCACAGGGGGCAAGAAGGAAGCTTTTTTTCTGTGTATGACTTTTCAGAAGTATATCAGCACCAGTTATCACTTCCTCATCATGGCATCAGCAGGGATGACCTTTCCCCTCCTTGCTTTGTTCTTTATTTCCCTATTTGCCTGCATACATAGTTCTCTCTTCTTCTCCCTTTCCCTCCTCCGAATGAAAAGGCTGTATTGGATTCTCAGTCCATTCCAAATGAATTGAGCCGCGGCGCTCATGTCAAAACGAGCTCAGTCGATTGCCCAAATGTAACTATGCACAGTTATTGCTACTGCAGTGCAAGCCATTTGCGGGAAGCCTAAACATTATAAACAAATAAAGCTGCCGTATTGCCTCCAGGCCTTTTGGTTAGGAATGCACTGCAGTGTCTGGTGAATGAGCAGCCAGCGTGAAATCCAATATAGGCTTTTGTGCGGAGGAGGCGGGAGAACGCTCTACTCCAATCTTCATCAATAAGGCACTGTACGAGACTGGTGTAGCTAGTGCCACCGGAATACAACAGTTGTTTGAACCACTGCATGCCATGTCTCAACAAACACCGACACTCGCTGTGGAAGAAAAGGGTTAAAGATAAACCGGCTTCTCATACCTCTGGCGAATAATCAGACTAATCAGAACAAGTAATTCAGGTGGGTCTGAGAGATGCCTACAGATCTCACGTGGATCCAGTAAATGTCCCCACATGCTGTTGATTTTGAGTATTCGTGCAGAGTTGTGGGGTAGCGTCTTACAGTAGAGGTTCAGCCTTGTTTTTCATAGGCAGCCCCACAGAGCATTTCCCATAAACACTGATATTTAAACTCTTGATGCAGGCATGGAATGAAAAGGGCAAGTTTTTCTACTGATTATGCTGATCATTCTGTCTAATGCTGTGCTTCTCAAACTGTGGTACAAGCACCGCTGGTGGTACTTTGGCTTCATTTGGTGCTACTTAGAAAATGACTTTGATATCAGTTGCTGAAAAGGCAGATATGCAGAAATTAAGAGTGATGTGCTGTGAATGAGCACAAACAGACAAAAGGATGTTTTGCTTCAAAAAGAAATAGATAAAGGAGACTTTTTTTCTGATAGTGAAGATTAACCTTGAGGATGATCAGTGACAATAGCAGTTGACCACATGTCATGCCAGTTAGTTGGGTCTGAAAAGATGCTAAATATTAGGGGTGGAACGATTCACTAAATCCACGGTTCGGTTCAGTTCACAGTTTCGTGGTCACGGTTTTCGGTTCGGTATATGTTTATTGTTAGCCTGACATGTTGGTAGGGTGGCCATTTCTATAGCAAAAAAAAAAGGAGGAGGACTGGACGGAGTATGTGAAATCTGGGGGTAAAGGAGGACAAATACACGGCAAAACTGATGCACGAAAGCGCTGGACAGTGCAAAAGAAAATCTGGACTGTCCGCCTCTAAAGCCTTCGACATCTGGCCACCCTACATTTTGGTGGTGTTGTTGTTAGCATAAACAAAATGTGTTGCACAATGCTTGCACACTGCTTTTTATCCACAACTTTCTTTCTCCTCGCCATCGTGAGGGTCACTCTAAATGCAAAGTGGTCCCATACAGCAGACCTTATAGTAAGTGCTGCTGCTGGCGCTGCCTTCCAACTCCTGTTCTTTCCCACTCGCCATACCCACAATAATTCTCCACAACAACTGATTTTTCTGCTACACCCGGCTACGCTGCTAAAGCTTCGCTCTTCTTCTTGTTTACTACTGGTGGTTGGCTTTGGTCGCAGTACCGCCACCTTCTGCTCTGGAGTGTAAACGCTTCGCCTATGAGAAAGGAGCAGCGCGATGAACCGAACACAACACACGCCAACCTAACCAGACAGTCGAGACAGGTCGGACGGTTTTCATAAACCGCTCCATCCCTACTAAATATAGCGACAAAGTCGCTGAGTTGGCAACACTGTTTGCCTCAGTTCGTTCTTTACCACAATGGACCGGACAGCACCTGCTTTACAGCAGACGTCACACCAATCTAAATGTTAAGAATCTCTACTTTTGACATAAATCTCTATTCTGACATATTTGGCTAAAACAGAGAACTGTTGGTTATTAGAAAACACAGCAGATTCTCTTTCTAATGCTTTAATACTTGGAATGCCAACCTACTGAGGTGGCCCCTGTAACAGGACTACCAGATGTCTAATGCAATCATCAGGTTGCCTTTGTTCTCCCAGTGGTTGATAAAGTTGTTATTAAAGACTTAAATTAGCGTAATTTGTAGGTGATTATGTTAGGGAAAAAAAGAGAAAAGAAATCAGTTTGATTATGGATTATACTGAGCAGGCTGTGTTCCCCACTATCCAGATCCTTATTGCTCTGTCCTAATGGTTTAGTGTTGTTCCCAAGCAGAAAGGGCGATAAATCACCAGGGGTCTGGTTGCTGCAAGACATGCACACCCAGAGGACTCTTTTCAGCTCTCTGATTCGCTGAGAAACTGCCAGTGGTTACCATGGGAACTCCTTTATCACCAACAGTTATAGGGACATTGACCCAGAGCAAGGGCCAGGACTTGGTTTGATGACCTCACACCATTTGTTGCAGTATGCCTTTCACCGACTGCGCCTCTGTTTCTGGGGAGATGTGCTCCAAGAGACTCCACACAAAGGCTCCATGACACACACACACATAGACACACACTCACTCACATCCTTTTTGGGTTGCTTTATTTGCCCCGAGCACCCTGGTGGAACTTTTTGTTTCTTTGTGTTTATAAGCAGCACCATACATATTAAAGTTCAAGCCCAGAGATCAGGGAGAGAGCTCACTGGAGAGCATGTACTTATTTTTCTCTACAACTTGGAAGAAAGGATCCCGGCCATAACCAACCATCCATTTCTATTTGAGCTCCCCTGGATGACAGTTTTTTTTATTGTTTTCTTTTGCGGCCGCAGCCCCTGCGGCTTCCGCCAATCCAACATAACCTCTCGAGCAGCCACACATTAATTACCACAGCCTCTCCCAGGCTCGTCACCGCAAACAGCATCCATCTTGACAAGTCATTTATTCTTATTTTCAATCGTGCAGACTTATTCGCCATAATAGAAGAGAAACAAATTTTCCAATTGGATGTGATAGCTCATTTGTTTCTGTCATGCCAATGTGGGGACATTTTATAAATTAAGATTTTAAGGACCACGAATGGATGGTTGCATAATCATTTTGCTACATGTCCCTCCCTTTGAGTCAGTTATGGACGTCTTTACAGGGTCTTAAAAAATATTTATACTTCTTTAACCTTTCTGTGTTTTATGACATTGTAATCTCTAATTCTACCCTATTTTTCAGAATTTCTGTTAAAGAAAGATAAAAAGAATAGCAAAAAGTAGCCCCTGACTCCAATGTGTCGTTTAAAAACAGTATTAATACAGTTGTTTTCTTAAGACATCTGAAATTTATCCGAACACAAACCTCTAAATCTAACATACTATGCTGAGCAATGATAAACTTACAAGGCAATTCAGAGATACAGTTTTAGAAAAGATTAAAGGTCATGGAAACACTATTACAGCTTGTCAAAGAGATCTTTTCAAGCTGTTTTAGAGGATAAAAAAAGTAAATTTAGCGGATTTGGCAGTAGTGAGGGTAAATGCAAGCTTGCTGTACCAAGACATGTCTAAACTGCAGAGCATCCCCTTGGTAAGCCATTGTTAGACTACAAGGACATGGATGAGAAGGACATATGAAACTAAGCTTCAACTTTACAATATTTAAAAAATGTCTTCATGAAAAACAACCCTGCACAACAAAGTGGTTTGGATTAGAGTCACAGGACTTGAGTCAGACTCATCTTATGACTTTGGCGTTTACTTAAAAAATGTCATGATTCTATCAAGAGCTCGGACCCACATGCAGAAAACCAATACAGAGAGACCAGGGGAAAGTTTAACAGGTTTATTGAGAAGATTGTGATGAATCCAGCGTAGCTCTGAACACAACTCAACCGGAACTGGAAAGTGAGGGGAAGACACTGCGGTTAGTTCAGGCTCAGTGGGAAACTTGATTCTCGAACTTGAAGAGTAGAAATGGATTGCAGACTCACGTTTCCAGAAAATGGTTGACTCCAGTCGGTGTGGGGGTGTCCCAGTGTTTGTCTCATTCGATGGAGGGAAGACAGGGTTTACCCAGAATGCGGTTGTCTGTAGGTGCACGGAGAAGCTGACTGCCACTCAGATTTCCTGCGGTACTTGAACGGGTTGTTGTGGAGATGAATCCCTTGCTCAGAGAGAAGCCCCAGACTTTCCTTGGGGAAATGGGATGATCAGAATCACATCCTTGAATCCTCAGCTCAGCTTGATTCTCAGAAGATCCTTCCAGGGAGAGAAGGTCCACGAAACATCCAGTAGCAGGATGACTTCCTGCTGAGAGGCAAAGACAAAACAACGGAGGTTAAAACTCAGGTAGAGAAAAAACTCAGTTTGACTCAGCAAATCTTAGCTTGGCTAGAGTACCCCAAAACTGGCAAAACAAACACTCTGGCGTCGAGGTTGTGGCAGTCAGCAGCTTAAGAGCACTCCGTTAACGAGGTAACCCTCCGCAGGTGTGTGAGGAGGCGAACCAGGACCAGGCGCCGCCTGGTGGAGGAAGGAAGAGAAACACACAAAACACAAACCACACAGACAGGAGTCCTAACAAAAAATGCTTTGAGACTTGTGACTTGACTTTTACAGCAATGACTCAGACCTTGTGTTGGACTTGAATTTGTGTTCTTTTAAACGGCTTAATATTTTAACAAAGATCTGAAGTTTCAAACATCTATTATTCAAAAGTTTCACATTATGCATCCATCTTCTGCCATTTAATCTGTGAGGGTCGCAGTGGGGCTGGTGCCCATTTCCAGTGGCATATGGGCGAAAAAGGCAGACTACAACCTGGACAGATCGCAGTACATCGCAGGGCAACACAGAGATACACGCACACACCTACTGTAAGGACAATTCAGAGATGCTAATTAACCCAACAGTTATGTTTCTGGACTGTTGAGGTAGCCGTAGTGCATGCATGGGGAGAACTAGCAAACTCCATTCAAAAACACATAAACCAGGAATCAAACTCAGGACCTTGTTGCTGCAGGGTACTGAGCTGCAGCACAACCCATCAAATTACAAATGTGAGCCCATGAATAATTTCCTTATGGATACATAGACGTCAAAGCACTTCACACAAAACAAAATGCATTAAGCAAAACATGCGACGAGAAAATCACAGATGAAGATGAAACAAGCCAAAACTCTGTTTTAAATCAAGATGCAGAAAGAATAGCAGGTATAGTTTGTTGCAAATGGAATTAAGATTTTTTTTCTTTTTTTTAGCAAATGTTCATTTGCACTGTTTACACTATGTAGATTAAAAAAGAGTACATGGTCAGTTGTTAATATTCAACAAATAATAATTGGTTAAAAAAAAATCATATTTGAAAGGACTTGAAATAGGAAGATTCAAACTTGGGTCTTGACTTGAATCTTGAGTAAGAACTTAATGATAAATGATAAAGACTTGAGACTTACTTCAGACTTGCATGATTATGACTTCAACATTATCAGTTAAACATGATGGTTGTAGCATCAAACTATTGGGATCTAGATGTTTTGGATGCATAGAGAGGGATACTATAACAGCCATTCAAAATGGCCTTTCCCAGTAAAACGCCTGGGCATTTTTTTACTCTCACTCCATCCTTTCAATGAATTACAGGGTCTGACCACTTAAATTGTATTTAAAAAGAACATACAGAAGAAATAGGTTCATAGAAATATGGTTCTACACAGCACTGCAAAAACGATCCTAAAATGAGTAAAAATATCCTTAAAATAAGTGTATTTACCCTTAATTTGAGTGGGTAAATGGGACGATCTGCCAATGGAATGAGTTTATTTAGCCTTAAAATAAGATAATCAGATATTATGCACTTAAAAAAAAGAGACTGCAGTTGTTTTTTCTTATTTTAAATGTAAATTGTCTAATTCAATTGGCAAAGTATGTCACTTACCTGCTCAATTCAAGAACCAATGCACTTAATTCAAGGAAGTTTTACTTATTTAGCTGTACACTTTTTGCAGTGAGTGCAGACTCTAAAAATGAAAACATTTGTGGACTAGTTCTTAGAAAGTGTTTTGTATTAGAAAATCCTCTTTCATTTTATTTCATTCTCTGATTTAAAGTGACCAAATAAATCCCAATTATGTTTGGAACGTGAGAAAGACAACAAAAGAAGAAACATTATAGTGGTTATTAATCAGTTTTTAGCTCCATATTTATGCAAAGTCCTTTTTATGTATTCGTTTCAGAGAAACTGATATTTAAAGAACTTCTTTTCTGTATTTTTTGTTTTTGTTTCACAGAATCTGTTTCCTACTGTACAATCATAATAATCACCATCCTCCTCATGCACATAATTTTACTCCAGCTGCTGGATTGATTCTATTCATCCATCGGTTTCTCTACTGGGCGGCCATTATGGATACGCTTGTTTTAAAAACTATCTTGACGAGACAGCTCTGGCTTTTTTTGTCCTGCTCTAATGCAAAGTGGCCTTTTCAAATGCCTAGCAGTCTCCCCCTCTTACCCCTCATTTCACTTCTTCTGTGTGCCTTTCCAGCCACATCCTCTCTAATGAAGCTAAATCTAGCATGTTAAATGGGACCAGTCAGCTATGTCATTGGTGCTGAAGCAGGCCAGAGCTGTCTTATATTGGCCCCCAAAGGCACAAACACTCAAAGACGATGAGTTGGTGCACATTAGAAGTGTTCGCCGTACACAGGCATTGGTCACACAAAAGGTTATTGATAAGTCTATGAAATATTGGTGCCTCGCATGCAGCCAGAGGCAGATGCGCCCACGTGTGGGTTAGAGAGAGTGGATAAAGTAACCGGATCACAATGTGCATGGGAAAGTAAGTGTTACTGTAGCTCCGGCTGAGAATGATACTGTACCAAAGATCGAGGGCTGAAAGACGAGCTTGGTGGGAAACCAGCTTGTCGATTGCAACGCTCTAAGCTTTAAAGTTCTCAACTTCAGGATTTTGTAAAGAATCCTAATGGCTTTGGAGTGTGAGCGTGTGCAGTAACACAAGTGGAAAAGCACCATAATATTGGACCTTACAGGACAATCCAAAAGGCCCTCGCACACATACAGCGGCATGGACGAACACACAGCATGTCAAATCTCATACTGAAGTCCAATATATTCCTGACAAAGCCATTAAAGGTGCTTCATACAATAGCCTCTTACAGAATACAGAGAGAGGGGAAGTGAGAAAAGAGCCCACTGAGAGGGAAACTGAGAAGAAGAGCCGCGTGTTTGCTAAGTGTTAAAAAGCTAAAGCAAATTCTGTTGATAGAATAAAGCCCAGATTCTTTTTGGAGATGGTTTTTCATAGAAAAACACACAACCATTAAAGCTATTAGCTCATTATGTGGTTTAAATTTCTACTAAGCATGAAGTATGGTTTAAAGTGTCATCAGAAATTGGCCTACGCAGGGACCCTCATCTTTCATGTAGCATGTGTGACAAGCAGTTTTTAATGGTTAGTAGCGTATAATCTTAGGACTCTGCAATCCTTTTTATGAATGACATATTGATGCTGACTCACCAGCTTCTGCTGCCACAGGAACTTTCATCAACACTGCAACCCTCTTTACTCACAGCGCCAGACGTATAGTAATCGGAGGACGATCACTCTCATTCAACACAAACACGGTATTAAATGCAACAATATAGAAAAAAAATAAACTCTGCAATGATCCCTAATGCTGAGCTTCATTTTAACAGAGGTGGAAAGATGACTAAAAAATTGTAATTGAGTAAAAGTATCTTTACTTTGCCTAAATTCTACTCAGAGTAAAAGTGAAATTACCCATCTCAAAATTTACTCAAGTAAAAGTATAACATTAGTTCATTTAGAATGTAATTTGAGTAAAAGTTACTTAGTTACTTTGAGTTATTTAATGCAAAAAAAGGATGAGTCATGAATCGAATTGAGCACAAGGTGTTTTAATTAGTGTTGCGCCGATGCCATTTTTTGGCCCCGATACCATATACCCGATACCTGGCTGTGCAGTATCGCCGATACCGATACAATAATAATGTAAAATAATTGCCATCATGGCAAAAATCTAATACAAAGTGAATCCAGTAGAACTTTCTATTGCCTACCTAGAATAGGTGACAATAGTTGAATAAACTTATGGCTCTCAAAATGGTATTGGTGCCCTATTTGTTGGTACTCGCCCGATACCGATACCACCATTATAGTGCTGGATCGGGCCCCGTCCGATAGAGACCTGCACGGGTCGAGTTTTAACAACCCTCACCCGCCCGAACCCGTTAGGATGACTACCGAACCCGACCCGTCACCCGTTGATATTTAACCCGCAACCCGACCCGTTAACACATCAACTAATAGGCTATAGTGCGCTGCGCTGCACCCAATGGCTAGTTTACCCTTAATTTGTTCCATTTTCCTTCTGCACATCAGAACAGCGCCATTAACACTGCAGCAGATGTGGCCTTTTTGGAGGGAAGTCCCCACACTGCAGGCAGGGCTTTAAGCTACAACAAGGATGACCCCAGTGCCTGATTAATATAACATTTCTGATGTCCATAACAACACACACGCGCTAAAAATCACCAACTACACTAAAAAATATCCGCCCGACGCCCAACCCGTTTATTTTTATTTATGTATTTTTCACCCGCAAAAGAGCATTTTTGCGGGTGACCCGTCGGGGACCCGTGTTGCAGGACTCTACCGTCCGATACTGGTATTGGTATCAGTGCAACACTAGTTTTAATCGATTTTAAGGCGTATTTCAGTGGACATTTCAGTGCAAAAGATCAGCTGGGCTAAGGAACATACTTCCTCACAGCACAAGGACAGTCACTACCTGAACCATAAAGTGCAAACTATTTTCAATCCTACTGTCCAACAGACACCATGATAACTAACTTACCGCCACATTTTTTCTCGTAAATTGGATGTTGATGTTTTAAAAGCCGAAAGCTCCGTTTTGCTGGGCAGCCACATGTTGCACTGCATTATCACATTGTTCCCTTTGTGCATCTGAAAACAAATAATCCGTCCAAATATGGCCGAGGGTTTTTTCTGGCTTTCGTCTCCAGAATATGTTTCCTCTTCAGGCCTTTCCTCGTCCATACTCCCTACGTTGTGATTAGCAGCTGCCATCTTCCGAAGCGCAGCGCTGGATTATGAGACGATACAAAGGGTAATGCAAGGCAGGGCCACATTTCATTTTTTTACCATCAGTATTTTTTCTTTTTTTACTCAGTAACGTGAGGGGGTTTTAAATGTAGCAGTAAAAGTAAAACTACTTAGGTTAAAATTTACTCGAGTAAAAGTAAAAATTACGTATTTCAAAAACAACTGAGAAAATTATAAATTACTTATAAAAATTACTTAATTACAGTAACTTGAGTAAATGTAATTCATTACTTTCCACCACTGCATTTTAAGTACATATTTTAATGGATTAGTTTAATATGTGCAGACAGTTGATGCAAATTTAAACGTATTTTTAGTTTAAATTTGCATCAACTGACATTCAGAGACCGTGTTTTTTTCTCCTCAGATCTTCAGACAATCATTAAGGATAGAGAGATGTGTTGGGATTATTTTATTGATGATGTGTGAGTCAGTTAAATCCTAATAATAACTGCATATTGTAGTAGTTTTCCTACAATGATTGGGACAGTTAGGATAAAAGGTCATCTTCATTTAGCACATGGAAAAGAATTGGGAATGGTGTCCTTGATCGAAGAACATAGTGTAATATTCTGATACGGTTGGAGCCATGGATGTCTCCTCATCTGCTAACATGTACAGTAGCAGCCGGTCAAAATGGCCCTTCCCAGTCAAACACCAACCGAATGGAAGCCAACTTCCCTCCAACTCCAAGCAAAATCCCCTCCAACTTCTGGCCTTCTACTAGCATTTTTTTTATCTGACCAGGAGGTAACGCTTCTCTTTAGATCTTAATGTCCACAAATCATGATAGAGTATTTTAGTACAAAGATTGATGTTTAAAAAGGAATTGTAGGGGAGCAGCCAAAGACCAGCCAAGGAAAGTGGGGAAAATTTGAATGGCTACTAACGCGCCTAGAAAGGTGTTTACTTGTGTTTTAGCCCATAACTATCATTACAATCTGCAGATTGTGAAAAAATCTCTTGGAAATTACCTTTACTATTTGATAACATGAATAGGCTTTAAAGAAATGTGGAAGCAGCAGTTTCTCATACAGTGTGGTGTTAGCTTGCGGATTCTGCTCTACATGCTCCCCTGGAAAGGGCCAGAATGATACGGACAGGTGGAAAAGATGTACAGGGTATAAAAGCTTAAGACGTGTTAACACATCTCTTTTTCTGAGTGGAACGTCCTTACTGTACCTCAATCATAAATGAGCTGTAAAGGAAAAGTCTCGTAAGGGAAGAATAATCAATGGATCATTGTTTATACCTTAAACTAATATGTTCGCAGTGATTTAATGAATTCAGCATTAATCAGGAAAAAAATAAAAATAATCATTGTCTTCACGATCACTGAGTCTGGGAGCGGCCATTTTTTCCCAAATATAGTAGCCCCTCCCTCCTGCCATCTTCCAGCAGTGACGTCACGGTGCGGTAAGCCTAGCGCCATTCTCCCCGCTTTCCAAGCTAAATCAATGGGAACTACTAGACACATCTGCAATCAACAACAATTATTGAAGATTTCCAGAGGACTTCACCATTGAAATTCACCAGAGCTATAGTGAAACTGACAATGCCCACGTGCATGGCAGCTGGATGCTGGAATACATCGGGTAAAAGTGAAAAAAAAAAGAGTTATTCCACCTTTCTGATTCCTGATCCTCCACGACGGGTTGGTCGTTGGATCGCCAACTTGAAGAGGGAGGATTTGCCTTCGAACTTCTGGCCAGAGAAAAAACCCGTAATATGTAGCCAACATTTGGAAGAAGAATGTTTTCAAGATGACTTGGATAATAGCGTTGTGACAAACACCAGATACAGCACTGGGACTTGATCAACAGCCGATACCGCACCGTGACGTCACTAACCAGTAGGTGGCAGTAGTGTTCTTTGACAAACATGGATGCCTCCAGTAAAGCACATTCACATGAAAATTACTCTGAATTAAAAACACTGATAATTTATTGAACAGGATGGAATCATTTCATACTTAAAGTCCTACTCATTTAAACTACTATTTAAAGGAGCAGAGCATTTCATGGTCCATATTATGCTGTATTGTTTGCTCTTATTTTAAGAAAGCAATCAAACATTTAGATTTTAAGACAAAAAAAATAAAAACTCACATTTTTAATTTAGAAATTAAAATCTGATCTGGTACATTTTCAGTTAAACTAACATTTTAACTACAGTAGTTAGACATTCCTCTCAACGAACAAAACAAAATAATACATTTAACACACATTCTGCCTTTTTAAGTTTAATCTGATGTAGCTTATCAGACTTGATTAGGAGAACAACTTAAGGTCTGATAATCCAGTTTTTCTCCCTTCTCACCCCCTGTCTGACATTTCAGCCCGAGGAAATGAATCTTCTCTGGCATTTATTCCCTGCTCCAGGGTTGCGCAGCCCTATAGCTGCTGTCATTTACACATTTTTTAAAATGGGTCTTACTGCTACACTTTTCTGTTTACTTAAACAATCACTGAGTTTCCTCTAAAGAGACAGGATGACAGAGGAAAAAAAATGCTACTCGTGCTTCAAAATTTCACCTCTGCGTGAAGTTTTGACATGCATGTGCGCACACACAAAGGCGATGCGCGTCGTACAGTAAAAACCAGCCAATGCCTCCAGTGTGTCACCTCTGTCATAGTGTTAATTAGACACTGTCACCGTCTGTCCCCAGTGACATTTATTGCACATTTGAATATTTTACCCAGACAGATGGTAAGAATGTCAAGGCGTGACACTGAGTTATTAAGCCCTAGCCCTCTCCGTCTGCGACAGAATGCAGGGCTTGTCAGCACTCGATTGTTTTAATAACTCACTGACAGAACCACAGCAAAGTTTGCCCTGACTCCTTGTGCTGCACAAGTTCCCAGGGCTTAGGTGAGCACCCAAGCACATACTTCCACATGGACAGCCCTTTACAACATAAGTGACATTATGCAGAATGGACATGAGGAGGAATGTCCCCCCATTAATGAGCTCCATCTTTAAACCACAATACATTTCTATAAATGACCTTTCCTTACAGTGAAGCTGTTATCAGATGGGCTGCATAGCCTGCATGAGTGTCTTCCAATGTGACTTGTACTCACCTACAACTCAAACTGAATAACAAAACCAGAGAGTTCTTTTTTTTTGTTTGTTTGTTTTTTTTTAACAGCATCCTACGGAAGAGGATTAGGGCCACTGGAAAAAAAAAACAAAAAAAGGTTAACTGATTTTTAAATTTTATTTCCAGTTTAACATGGGGAAAAAAAGTCAGAATTCTGACTTTTTTCTCAGAATTCTGACTTTAATCTCCGAATTCTGACTTTTTTCTCAGAATTCTGACTTTAATCTCAGAATTCTGACTTTTACCTGTAATCTCAAATTCTGACTTTGATCTCAAAATTCTGATTTTTTCTCAGAATTCTGACTTTAATCTCCGAATTCTGACTTTTTTCTCAGAATTCTGACTTTTTCTCAGAATTCTGACTTTAATCTCAGAATTCTGACTTTACGGTAATCTCAGAATTCTGACTTTGATCTCAGAATTCTGACTTTTTCTCAGAATTCTGACTTTAATCTCCTAATTCTGACTTTGATCTCAGAATTCTGATTTTTCTCAGAATTCTGACTTTAATCTCCGAATTCTGACTTTTTCTCAAATTCTGACTTTAATCTCAGAATTCTGACTTTGGATTCTCCGTAATCTCAGAATTCTGACTTTGATCTCAGAATTCTGATTTTTCTCCCAGAATTCTGACTTTAATCTCAGAATTCTGATTTTTTCTCAGAATTCTGACTTTAATCTCAGAATTCTGACTTTTTTCTCATAATTCTGGCTTTAATTCTGACTTTGATCTCAGAATTCTCACTTTAATCTCAGAATTCTGGACTTTAATGTCAGAATTCTGACTTTACCGGGTAATCTCAAATTCTGACTTTGATCTCAGAATTCTGACTTTAATCTCAGAATTCTGACTTTGATCTCAGAATTCTGACTTTAATCTCAGAATTCTGACTTTATTCCGGTAATCTCAGAATTCTGACTTTTAATCTCCAAATTCTGACTTTAATCTCAGAATTCGGACTTTACCGGGTAATCTCAGAATTCTGACTTTGATCTCAGAATTCTGACTTTAATCTCAGAATTCTGACTTTAATCTCCGAATTCTGACTTTTTTTTTCTCAGAATTCTGACTTTAATCTCAGAATTTTGGATCTTAATGTAGATGGGCACCATGAAGGAAGAGATGTGGGAGCAATCAGCTTCACTGACAAAGATGTGAGTTGTTTGAGGTGGCCAGTGAATTAGGCAACTTTTACGTGCCTGCAGGGTCCCCTCATTAATGGAGGAGCAGAAGGTCATTAAAACAAAAGAGCTAGTCTCTAAAACAGACATGGCTATAGCTTGATGCTAACATGTTAGTTAGCTGTCAGAATTCTGAGAAAAAAGTCAGAATTCTGACTTTTTTTCTATCCCATATTAAACTGAAATAAAAATTTAAAATCAGTTAACTTTTTTCAGTGGCCCTTATCCTTTTCTGTAGCATCCTGTCTGGCAATGTGGCAATAAGAATAATTGTCTTGATGCCAATAAGAGCCCAACAGATTTTACTTTCACAAGTGGAGCAGTGCGGCTATCGCCATAGTGTTCAGCTTGTTTCATATAAATAACTTTATTATAATTATGCAGGGAGTTTTACAGATTATATGGACACTGCAATGTAAATAGAGCAGAAGAGGAAAAACAGAAAAAAAAAGGAGAAAAGAAGAAAGAAAGAGGAGATAAAAGGGAGATAATCATAAAACATTTTCAGTCTGCTTCATCACCAGCAAAGAGATGTAAAAGGAACAGCACAACCAACAGACACGCTACAAGACAAAACCACAGAGTTTAAAAGTTCGCCGCTCATGATGTTTGTTCTTTTACTGTGCGTGACGCTCTGATGCGATCTACCTGCTCACACTGCACGTCCAAAAACCACACGTCGCACTCAGCGCCGAGAGATGCAGCTGATCAGACTAGTCAATTCGGAAGAAGTAGAAGAAGAAGAACTCCCTTGTTTGCACATGCTCAGTGCGCTAGGTTCTGGTAAAAAGCCTCGTAGCTCTGCTTCATAAGCAGGATTTGCTAACGAGGGCCGACTGATTTTCCAACATGAATTTCTCTGGACCTTACGATTGCTGATTGGGAGGTGGTCATGAGAGGCTTAGTGCCCCTCGTTTTCCCCAGTTTATACCTGGCTTCAATTTTTCCAGCTAAAACTAATTCGATATTTTGCAGGATTCTCAGTACATGATCTTAAAAAAGTTAATGATCTATTTTACTTTCAAAATCTGGTGAAATTTCATCGTTCTGTTACAAACTCTCATTGATATTTTGCAAATTCTTGTGAGATTTTTGTTACTAAAATAGATATGGACGATACCCGCGTCAATATATCAACATATAAAAATATGGCAACATTTACTAATGAATTCTCGGGGATTTCGTAGCATAATGATGACATATAGCAATATTTCATTAGTAAAGAGATTGATATGGTGTTTTAAATGGCAATATATCAGCATATGAAGATATTGGGGATATTTTAATGGATCAATATTTTTCCTCGTCTTTAGAAGTTTTAAGTCTGTAAAAAAGGAGTTTTGAGGAAGAAGAAGAAGTAATATATATATATATATTTTTTAGACTTTAAGAAACTCAGAAGCTGATCAAATGTCGGGTTAAATATGGGTGGGGTGGCGATGTCCGATATTCCGAGTTTTAAAGGCCGATAATGCGATAGGGGCGATTATATCGTTTTTAAAAACTGAAATGGAAAACCATAATAAAGTCGGTGTATAGGAGGGAACTGGTGTTATACGGGTTTATTTCCAGAAGAGAAACTTTCTGCAGGAACCAGAATGACTTCTGCATCCTTTAGTGCTTATTGGTTTTATATTCTTTTAGAGCAGAGGTAGCGAATGCCAGTTCCTGGGGGCCGCTGTCCTGCAACTTTTACATCCATCCTTGGTCCAACACACCTGAATCAAATGGCTGAGTTACCTCCTTAGTATGCAGTCAGTTCCTCCAGAGTCCTCTCAATCATCTAATTATTTGATTCAGGGTTGTTGAACCACAGATGAATCTAAAAGTTGCAGGATAACGGCCCTCAGGGACTGGAATTGCCTGTTTTCACGTCTCATGGCTGAAAACTACAGATTTTATTTTTCCCAACAAAAACAGTTTGTTTTTCATCGAGCTGCTTTGTAAGACTGGGGTTCATATCACCTCTGATGTAATGTCCTTGTTTAGAACAGTTACCAAAACATTTCAGTTTGTAACCACAAAATTTACCCATAAAATATAAATACTCACTCAACTAACTCTCTATATTTTAACATACATATAAACTAATGTAATTATACTCATTTCTAAACAATTGACATTTTTAAATTACTTACCGGTAGTATTTTAATGTTTTAGATACATTTCTGTGTATTACCGGATAGTTTGTTGCGTCAGTTTAAGAAGCTTACATAAATGAAATATATTTTTTAAGCACTTCCTACAGAGAAAGAGACAAATATGACATGTAGGAGTTTGAATGAAAATAAAATCACATGCACCTGGGTTGTGCTCTGCGGGGTCACAGGACAGGACAGGTGAGTGTACAGGTAATATTCAAATTATCAGAGGAACTACGCTGATGCAAGGAATAAAATGAGAGAAAAACATGTTTTCTGCTTTGGGGTCTGGATGCAGGATTGAATACTCTTAGATAAGCTTGAACAAAAATGTTTATATTCTGTCACTAAGGCTTATCGTTTTGAGGCGCAAATTTGAAATGCACATTTGTGTGTTACTGTAGGTTTTAGTGTGATAAATTGAAAAAAAACAAGCTTATCTTTTTATTTCAGTTCAAACTGCTGCGGACTATTCGGTCAAACAGAAAAGTTAACTAGAATGAATGTCAATAAAAAAATGCAATTTTAGTTTAAGAAGTTATAATGTAATCTAGAATTACAGAGATTGTTATGTGATCAGCTGATCCATTTTTAGAAGGCCTGTTTTCAGGTGCTTTTCTATCAATCCATAAAAAATAAGGTTTTACATTTGTTTACATTTGCATCAACAAGATAATTTTGGTTGAGAAATAATTCAATTCAATTTTCAATTCAGTTTATTTCTATAGCTCCAGTTCACATCATGTCATCTGGCAGGTCACTTTCCAGTTCACCAGATCATCCAGTCAGATTGATTCAAAGTTTTCTATCTGAGGAAAACCAGCTGATTGCATCGACTCATTGACTCTTCAGCAATCCCTCACACTGTAAGCATGCTTGTAGCGACAGTGGAGAGGAAAAACTCCCTTGCTTTGAACAGGAAGAAACCTCCAGCAGAACCAGGCTCAGTGTGAGCCGCCATCTGCTGAGGCCCACTGGGGTTCAAGGAGACAGAAGCAGAGATACAGAAATTAGCACAGAGCGATTAAACAAGAAGCACAAATAACACTAACCTGCTTTATCTTAGGGAAGATGTTGCTACAGAGTTTAATAGATAAAATATTAAAGAACGACTTAATGTTAGCTTGTTTAGATATTTACCTTCAGTGATTGGTTTTTCCTGGCATTTTCAGATCAAAATAAGATTAAAGGTTTTTACTGCTTATAGTTGTTGTCTTTTTTTTGTTTGTTTTTTAGAGCTTCAGAGGTTCTCGGGTCTGAGTTTATAAAAACTTCTGAACTAGTTAAGTGCTTCAGGATTTTTCTGTCACAAGTGAGGTGCGACTTCGGATCCCAGGATTCCACATCCTCGTTCCCCTGCGCTCATGCCGCTTACATTGACGAATATGACTCTTGTCATATTATTGACAATCTTCACACATAAACTACTGAACAATTTCCCATTTTGTCCACACGTCTCACACATGCAATCTGAGGAACTTGCAGCGGAGATCACCAGTGTTCCCACAGATGTGCTGCAGTGGGGTTGCTCTTCATGGATTTCACGGGTGAGGCGGTCTGCAATGGAACTGGACACGAACAGGAGGGATGTAGAATCTGACTTCAACCTGCTCAATTTATTTTTCTAAAACCTATTAAACAAGTATTAAAATAAGCATTTTATATGTTTCACAGCATACATTAGGACAGGCATGTCCAAAGTCGGTCCTGTAGGGCTGCTGTCCTGCAGTTTCTAGAAGTTTCCCTGCTTCAGCTCAGCTGATCTCTATTGATAGTTGATTAACTGGCTTTTGCTGAACTGCAATAATCAGAATCAGCTGTGCTAAAGCAGGGAAACCTCTAAACCCTGCAGGACAAAACGACTTTGGACATGCCAAACAGAGGTAGGTAGGTGCAAAATCATTTATCACACCAAATTCTCCAATTGGTGCATTATTTACAGACTGAAAAAGGTGGGTTCATATTTCAGTGCATCAAGTAGACGGGGGGGAAATCTGAATTATTAGGATCTTCTAATCATTAATCTTTCTCTGGCTAATTGATTGGATTGTCTTTAAAAAAGAAGTGGATCTTTAAAAACTAATGATCAAAGTTTATATGGAAAACATGCGTAGCACACTCAATATAGACGTACAAAAATGATCTACAAATAAGTAAAAATTTCTGAGATTATGTGCATTTAACCTTAATTTCAGTAGGTGAATGAAATTATTTGCCATTGGATTTACTCTTTTTTATTTTTAAAATAAGATAATTAGGTATTAAGCACTTGAATAAGACAATACAATTATTTTTGTTTATTTTAAATGTAAATTGTCTTTTTCCGTTGGCAAAGTGTCTCAATTACCTCGTCAATTCAAGAAAAAATGCACTTATTTTAAAGAAAACTTATTTAGATCTACAGTTTTTGTAATATAATTACTTAGTTAAGCTATGTGCGCAGAAAATAGAATAAAAAAAAAACAAAAATTGTCACCCTAACATTCTGGCTGTTTTAAGCTTTGCTCCATCTTTTGTGTCTGACTAAAGAGAAACAAGGATTTCTAAACTTTGTTCATCACAAGCCAAACCATGGTGTGAAAGTAGCCAGAAAAGACGGTAAGCTCCACATTATTACATGCTGCATTTGCAATGGAACCAGTGTTACCAAAGATTACAGTAAAATAGGGATTAAGAACCGGTCATGTTCAGAACCATCAAAGAGAATTTTTTTGTAAACCTGGCGCCGCTGTGACAGCTGACTGAAATGGACTTTTATTGGTTTTGGAAAGCGCCTTAACTCCCTAACTAAGGACATTCTGCTTCATTCTATCTCTATTCTCCCACTCTGCAGAATCTGTTAGTTCAATCTCTAACGTTCTGCTCTCTCTGCTTTTTCTCATAGTAGGCTTCATCTGGTCTGTTCCTGTTTGGCTGTGACTCCATCCTGGAGAGAAATATCAGCTGTGCTGCTGCCATCAACACCTTTGTTTCTAGATGTTGGATCTTGGCCTTTTTCCAGTGTAGTCCTGTTTCTCTGACTGTGACTAACTGGATGTGCTTTCTCTTCATCCTCTGACATGGGAGCTGGCTCGAGCCGTCTGCCTGGCTGTGTGTTTCCTGGGCGGGGCCAGCTTGTGGAGCTGGTTGACAGTTGCCTTCTGTATCTCAACATATTCTCATTATCAGTTTGTATGAACTCGCATGCGAAAAGTTATGCACAATATCTCGTACGTTTTTGGACGTTTTTCCCTGAAAATACAGATCAGTGCTTATCTTGAGCAGACAGACAGACGAAAAAAGCAGATCCGCGGACGGACGTAAAACTGGGAAAAACAGTGCAATAATAACTTCTTCAGGTCTCTAACTACGTTGCTTGCTGTTTTGTATCTTAGGGTTAGGGTTAATTGTATGTTAAATTCTATGTTATTTAATGGTGCGTAAGATGCGCAAGGATATCTTGTCTTGAGGCAAGAGGTAAAAAAATACGACGAAATGTGGCGAAAAAAACGTCTAAAACGTACGAAATTACGGTGCATAACTTTTCGTACGATTTCATATACGAACTAATAATGAGAATACACTGTGTATCTATGCTTCATGGAAGCATATTTCTCCTTGTCCTATTTGTGAGATAACATATTTTGAGTGCGCCTTTTCTGTGCCTAAATAGTCTAAATGTTTAGACGTCTTTTACCAGTCTGTATGTTGGACTTAAGTTATGGAGTTTAGAGTGGGGATGACAGAAAGCAGTTGCCTCCCTACTCTAGACAAGGGTGAAGGGAGGGTCATGAGAGATAAGAACGAGGTCACACAGCCTCCTTTATAACTTGAAGACCTGTTCTGAGTGTTTATCTGGCTAAAATTGATGTCCTTGATGAATTGAAGTGTTTTTTCTTGTGTGAGAAAGTTCTTTATGCAGGGATTGGGGTAGTTCCAAGGGACTGTGTGTTTGGGAATTGCTTTATAAATGTATGTACTGAGCTTTGTCCAGTCAGAGCTATATCTCTCCGTCTGAGGACATTAAATACATTTTAACATTCTCTTGCAAGAGTCTCTGCTTCCTCCTCAACTCCACAGCTTATTTTTCTGTCTGCTTCTGTCTCCTTGAACCCCAGTGGGCCTCAGCAGATGGCCGCTCACACTGAGCCTGGTTCTGCTGGAGGTTTCTTCCTGTTAAAGGGGAGTCTTTCCTCTCCACTGTCGCTACTTAGTGTGAGGGATTGCTGAAGAGTCAATGAGTCGATGCAATCAGCTGGTTTTCTCTAGATAGAAAAACTTCTTGAATCAATCTGACTGGATGATCTGGTGAACTGGAAAAAGTGACCTGAGATGACATGATGTGAATTGGAGCTATAGAAATAAAATGAATAGAATTAACTGAGGTGTAAATTTGGGGAATATTTTTCTAACACTCCTGCTAGTATGTAGCTCCTTTAATATAGATGAGTCCAAATATTGATTTGTTGCTACTTTATTCTGTGTAAAAACTGTAACAGCCAGTTGCCCCTTCGATGGACCTCTGGCATTTCTCGCTGGTGAGCAAAATCATTCCACACCTCAGCTGCTTTTTGCAACAGGGTGATGTTACAATAGAAGCTTGTTTGTTCTGTTATTCCAAGTATATCCTCTCCGCTGCAACCGTGTCCCAATCCCATAGCTCATTCTCATCTTGTCCGTCATTTCTCCCATGAGTTTTGAGCTACGTGTAATTACCCAGTTTGTTTGCACTTTGGCTCTAACTGCCTGTCTTGTTACAGCCAGCTTGCGTTAACTGTAGGTTTGTGTTTGTTTGCCTGCGTGTGTGTGAGAGTTTGCATGCATGTGCCAATCAGTCTTTAGCAAATGTGGGCTATGAGAGAGAGAGAGAGAGAGGCGGAAGTATGCAACAGTGCAAGTGTGTTTCTCAGAACACATGTGCGTCACCCTGAGCGCACTCTGGCAGACGCAGGGAGACAGAGAGAGGGACCTTGTCGTCTCTAATCCCTTTGTTTTGAGTCAGATTAGAGCTCTGCGAGGCGTTTGCGAGGCCTGCAGAATGTGGATTTAAGGATTAGTCTAATAAACAGAGGCTCTGTGGCACTCCGCAGCCCAGTCTGGAGATTACACAGGCTCCGAGAGCAAGGAAGAGAAAAGGATGAATTTCTCCCATATCACCACTTCCCTCCTCTTGCATTCATTCATTTCCATCTCAGCAAATGAAGGGATGAGACATAGGAGGGTGGGGGGGGTGAAGGCGGATAAGATCTGTTCACAGTTCCTGATTGGAGTGGCAGCTTTCATCTGCTCAGCTCCCTGCAGACACTGTAGCTGTGAGTCACAAAAAGCAAACCTTAGGATAGCGGACATGTAGGCTGAATGACCTTAACGATGCTTCATAACTACAACATTCAGGCTTGTGGATCTCAGGAGAGAGTTCCTCATTCAACACTCAGCAAAGCACAGATAACTCATGAAAAGAAAAATTCATGCATGTTGTCTGGTCAAAGTTTTAAAACCTTTTGAAATGTTATTACCCAGAAAAAGTGTCTTATACTGTATTTTAAAATATTAGTGAGTAAATATGAAGTACAAGAACACTGAGTCAATAGCGGTGGCACACCTTAAACACGATTTTTATATCCTAAAAGGAAAAGTTTGCTCACATTCAGAATAAAACTTCTGAAGAGTTCTTTAAAATATGAAATGATTCCATTAGGGCTGAAACCATTAATCGGCTTAATGGTGATTAAAAATTATTGAAATAATCATCAACTAATTTAGTAATCGGTTGTTAACTGGAGTATAGAGACTGTAAAACATAACTTTAGCTGACAGAGCGAACCACTTCACTGTAAAAACGATCTAGAAATAAGAAAAATTTTCTTAAATTAAGTGCATTCACCCTTAATTTGAGTAGGTACATGAGATAGTTTGCCAATGGAATGAGTAATTTTACTCTCAAAATAAGATAATTAGATAATATGCACTTGAAATAAGACAATGCAATTGTGTTTTCTTATTTTAAGTTTAAATTGTCTTGTTCCATTGGCAAAATGTTTCTTTTATCTCCTCAAATTAAGATCAAATGCACTTATTTTAAGAAAAAATGACATATAGATTTAGATTTTTTGCAGTGTTAGAGCAGGAATTACACCAAAGTTACATTTAAGATAAAAAAAAAAACTTTTGTCAGTCTATTTTATATAGAACTCCTCAAATGGGAAAGTTTGGGTTTAACCTGGTTTAAATTCATAAAGTCTTCTTTAAAGAACCTTCTTCTATCCAATAATTAATTAATTGATTGAAAAAATAATCCAGCAGCCCTAATTTGAAAAGTGCTTACTGTCTTGAAAGGTTAAACCGTACATAGTTTAGAGGTTTTTTCTTTAAGAGAACATTTAAGGTTACAAGGTAGGACGGCTGTTGGATTCCTATGAGCTCCAAAATGTCAGCATTAATGACCAGGCTTCAGATAAACAGCAAATATGGGAGATAGTCGGATCCAGAACGTCATTTACTCGATCATGTTAAACACAGATAACGTTTAAAGGCTCATGAATTTGGTGTAAATTTTCTTTGGTTCAATGATTACCTCCTTTCTGCCTCTCTAAAGCAAGAAACTTTAAATAGGCCAAACTATCAGTAGACATAAGCCGGAGAATTAGCCATTACAAAGAAGAGGTGTGGTATTTTCTCCCAGTCTGTACATCTACAGCATATTGTTCATGGATGAAAGGTGCTTCATTGCCTGAAGTGACAGCTCCTCCTCCAGAGTGCACGGTGTTATGTCATGTCCTGTCATGTCCTCTCTTGTCCAAGCCACACCAATGGCCTCTGGGTAGGAGAAGAACTCGCCCAGGATTGCAAGACATTTGTCACGCCTATTTTAGCGTCCTCAGTAGGAGGTGCGAGGGCCCCCGTGGCTCCGCCAGGAACCGAGAGTGCGGATGTCATATGGGAGGTGTAGGAAGTGTTTGACCATAGAGCTCCTATTTGGACATATTTGTTAGGTTGTTACCAGGCTGCTAATGACAGTGTTAATACCATGCCACATGTTAGGGGATATGTACTGTATATCTGTGGGTCTGTAAGTACTACAAGATTGAATAGTGTGTACTATTACCATATGTCAAAGCAAAGTGGTGCAGTTGGAGTAAAGTAGAAATCGTCTTTAATTCCATTAGTAGAAAAGTAAAAACAAAAGGATGGATTTTAGGGAAGCTAATAAAATTAATAGATTTGCCTTAAATTTAAAGTTAGAATTTCAGATGTTTTTTTTTTTTTTAAAGAAATGTAAAATGGACTAAACTTTTCTCTGTTTTTGAGTTACAAAAAGATATCTGCAGCCAATTATATGATTATTTGTGCACCTTTTTGCACATAGAAACCACAAAACTTAATAATCTTCAATTCTTGGTTACTTTTTTGGATAACCAAGACAAAGTAGCATGATTGTGAAAGGGGAGATAATGGATATATGATGATATAAAAAATATTTTACAAATAAATCTGGAGTGAAATCTAGTGCAACCAAATGCCTCTGAACAGAGAGGTCATAAAGAAATTCAGGGAGTGTTCCTGTAGTTGAATATGTAAAGATATGTATTATTTATTTCTCAATTTATTAACCCGACTTTGCTCCGCATATCCATACTGGAAACCTTCCGTTGAAGTAATTTTGGGAAGGGACGAAAATACTGGTTAGCTGATTGGCCTATGTTGGTGATAGACAGGCCAAATAAACCAATCAGATCAACGAAGCATATGACGTACTAACAGAGCGACGACGAAGAGGAGCCAATTGATAGATCAAACTCTTGCTGAAACCAGTCGGGAGAAGAGCAAAAACATCTTTTCCTGTGAGAAAAGCCTCCAGAGCAGTGTTTTGCTCTTCTTTCAGTGAAGAAATACTCTGTAATTCCCATAAAACTTGCTCGATAGCCACGCTAACGCTAGTTTCATCGGCTGAAGCCGCCATGTTCTTTAGACTGAACTGTCGCGCTTCTCGTTGCGTCACACCTCAACCCGCCTCAAAGCCAACGCTGATTGGACGTTTGTTTGGTGAACGGCTCCAAATTTTCTTCAACGGAGAGTCTCCAGACTGATTAGCGAGTGAAACCTTGAAAGCTAGTGAGATCAGGATGGTCTCACGAGGCTAGCTATTTATAATAATAATAATAATTGAACTTTATTGATCTCACACTGGAGGAGTTTTCCTCTGCATTTAACCCATCCCCTTGGGGAGCAGTGGGCTGCCATTGTGCAGTGCCGTGGAGGCAGTGTGGGGTTAAGGGTCTTTCTCAGGGACCCAGAGTGCAGGCTTTTGGGATTGAACCAGGTACTTTAAACCTTCTCACAAGTGATCTAAACCTAAGCCTGCTCTAAACCTGAGTTGCAATTATTAAAAGATCTAATTTCATTCACTGCATTTCTGTGATTAAGCGATTAGGATTCAATTACCTCCTGCTCCAGAGTAAAACTGACATGTTGACCTACTTTATGATTAATTTGGCTTGTAATTGTCTGATAGCTTGATGCACTTGTAAAATACTCTGTTTTTTGCCTTTATTATCGTAAGTATATCAATAAATATAGAAAAAAAGAGGCAGTAATAATGGAAAAAGCAAATATTAAAAATAAGTTTTGATGCAAGTCCCCATGGTAAACTGGTTGCATCAGGAAGGGTTGCGTCAAAACTTCTCCTAGTATGTGAGCAATTTAAAATGACCTGCTGTAGCGACCCCTGAAAATGGGGAAAGCCGAGAGGAAACAAACTTGGTTTTACTGCAACTAAATCCTGGGAATTTTAAACCGTGGTTCCCAGTTAGCCTGCATCATTTAGAGCAGTAGCACAACAAAACCAGAAAAGATAGGCGGGACAGAACAACAAGATCCACTTCTTTTCTCTGCTTTTGACAATCCTGACGCTTTTCACTATTCCATGATACCTCTTCAAAAGTACAAAACAATGTCACAGCAGCTTTAGTAAAACCTATTAGATCAATAAATAAAGTCATGGATTATTACAAGCAGCTTTGCTTTTAAAACATTGCCAATTGTGGTTTTCATCTAAAGATTATGGAGGCAGAAACAAACACATTTCTCATGACCTGAATTTCCTGAGGACTCCTAATGCATGACATATGAAGAAAGCCTTTTTGCTTAACATGAGCTGATGCCTAGTAGTAGATTTTAATGGTCATGGTTTGTTTTAAAGGAGAAGTCCGTTCATTGAGGAATAATCAATGGATCCTTATTTATACATACAACTTTGATTTAAAGAATTGAGCATAATTCAGTAAAAAAAATCACTAGCCATCACTGAGTCTGGGAGCGGCCATTTTTGCCCAAATATAGTAACCC
>JAGKQL010000006.1:3004222-3122733 GCA_018398635.1 Cyprinodon brontotheroides | reverse complement strand
CAGAGAAACAGGACTACACTGGGAAAACAGGCCAAGCTCCAAATCATCTAGAAACAAACAGGAACAGACCAGATGAAGCTACTATGAGAAAAAAAAGCAGAGAGAACAGAAAGTTGGAGATTGAACTAATAGATTCTGCAGAGGGAGTAAATAGAGATAGAAATGAAGCAGAATGATAAAATGAAGAGGTCCCTATGTCCCTCCAGCAGTCTAAGCCTATAGCAGCAGAACTATAGAGATAGAATTTGATAACCTGAGCCACTCTAAACTAGAAGCTTTTACTCAAAAAGGAAAAGCTCTTAAGCCTTGGCCCCTTAAAAGTAGACAGGGTGTCCGTCCCCACGGACTAAAAAACTGGTAGTTGGTTCCACAGGAGAGTGAGTGTGATAACTAAAAAGATCTGCCTCCCATTCTACTCTTCTTTTTATTAAATTTGCAGTGAACCACATTAGTAAACTTGCAGATTGTAGATGTTTAAGTGCTCGTGTTAGGGAACATAAGGAACGTAACTGTGATCTCTCTCTATCAGAAGCATTTTTTTGTTTGTTTTTTTGCTAAAAACATATTTTCCTTTTTCTTGTTTCTTTTGCTTTCAGAAAGCAATATTTTCTATAATTTCAAATAGACTTTTTTATAAAAGAAAAACAATCTATACTGAAATTTCTACTTCTTCTTGAATAACTTCTGCCCTCAGGAGGTTCAAAGCAGCCTAACAATGCTTTCTTATGACACATCTTTAAACTAAACTAAAAAAAAAAAAAGAAACTAACACATTTGGGTTTCCTTTCATCCCTTTCTGGTCCCCTGCCGATTTTCCCTGCTTTTCTTTCACTGACCCATCCCAAATCTGATGCTGGTTTAGTTTGCTTCAAGATTACTTGTGAATTGATTTTTAAAGGACCCATGTTTTCTACTCTCTCAGGCATCCTGGAGTTCTCTCCTGTCCTTCTTCGATACCTTATGTCAGGTATGGGTTATAGATGTATGTAGTTAGATACTGTAGCGTAGTATCCCTTATTTACCATGTAGTAAACAACCCTCCTTTTGTTATCCCTGGTGATAAGTGGGAGGAACAGACAACAAAGAAGCAAAGAAAATGAGAAATTGCAATATTCCCTCATGCCTTGAAATGCTTGGACGCCTTTGCACTGTAGCTATTTGAAAGCTTGGCAAGCTGTGGCGTATTAACTGCTTCCACCTGTGGAGCTATTCACTCATCTTTGCTCTCTAGTCTAGTCCATCTGTTTGTCTGAGTAGAAGTAAAAGGCCTTTCACCAATTCCCTGGCTAAGTTTCCTTACAGCTCCCACTTTCACCACAACACAGAGGTTTGAGTGAAGGGGGAGCCGTGATGATGAAGATATTCGCTCCTTTGGATTCCTCTCCATTGCTGATTGCGTCCGTACACCTGATGAGTCGCCGTTAACCGAGTTGCACAGCTGCGTGATCCCCGGTGTACGGAATCATGCTGCGCGCCTCCACTGTGGCAACCTCTCTTCATTGGCCTCTTCCTTTGCTTTCCCTCACAAACTGCTAATGAAGTCAATCACAACTGCTTTTCCCCTGATCCTTTTACCCCGACAGCTGATGGTGTGCGATTGCATCCACAATACTCTTTTAATTAGTATGGAGAATAAATTGGTTGAGCATGCCTTTTTTCTTAATTGCTTTTTCCTCAGCTTGGATTTAATTGGGCTCCAGTGCTGTTTATTGATCTTCTTTGATGTGCTTTAATTTGGATAATTTTATATATTTATTTTGGATGTGACAAGCCGGAGGGGGGGAGAGTGCTGGGCTCCGGGAACAGCACTGCAGCGGACTGCGGTAGCCTTAGTGAGCCTGGGGTCCAGCATGTGATGGCAACTAGGTGGGGAGATGATCAAACCCTGAAGGAAACTAAAGCAGCTCCACTACCGTCTAAGAGGACTCAAGTGAACAGCTCTTTGATCTCACATCAACAGCTCATAAAAGCCGGAGTGGATCAGTAAAGCAAGGAAGCAGGTTTTCAAAGCCAGCCATAGCAGGCCTGCAGGCCAATACACATTTCTTCCAGCAGCTAGCGTGAATTTTGTGCCTGATTCATGCTGCGTCATCTCTCCCCCTCCTGCCTGTAACAACAAAGCCCAATTTTCATCCTCCGCCTCCATGGTTTCATAATTAGTGTGCTTCTCTGCGTGTGATTGTGGGTTTGTTTTGTAGATACATGCGTGCATTTGCTTTTATGAATTCCTGTTTGAGCTGTAATTCTACAACATTTATGAGCATCACTCTTTGTAAACCATTTTCCTAACTCAAATATCTCCCCCCCCCCTTCTCACAGGGGGGAACTTCACCCTGGCTGAGCTGGGAGTTTGCGAACAAACTCCCCCTCCACATCCCGCTGCTGTTCCCTACTGTCCGGACCTGGGCCTCCTCCAGAGGGGGTACTCCCTCAGTGCCGGCTCAGACGCCGACTCGGACCCAGAGGGGCCCCTCTCTCCGGAGCGAGCCATTCAGCTGTGGGCCGGACGTGCAGGTGTGAAATCTCGCCGCAGCTCAGGCGTGTCCCTCAGCCCTCGTCCGTTGTGGTCTTGGCTCAGTCTCAATGCATACAACAAAGTCTGACCGCTATCATTCCCCCCTGCCTGAGTCAAAGCGCTGCTGAGTGGATCAATGTTCAGTGTTTTAAACAGATTAAAAGTATGGCTTGTCCAAGCAATAAGTTTGTTTTCAGATCAATACAGAAAACCAATATATTGATCGTTTTACTGTTTCATTGATCTAAAGACTTGTTGAACTTTCCTTTGTTGGATCAATTGCAAGCACAAATTACTCTGACTGCACCTTTTGAAATCAGCAGATATCTGTCTCTCTTCTGGATACTGAAACAGAAGAGCATCACAGACCCAAATGTCTTTTTGGTGATTTCACAAAATGTTTGCACTCACAGAGCTTGTGTGCTGTTAGTCAATTTCAATGCCTATTGTTTCATCTGGTGATGGCAAACAATGCAGGATGTCAAACACTCCTTTTTTTCATCTTTGTCCTTGGATTCCTGTTTTTAGCAGGATCAGCCTTGCTAAAGTATCCATGCTTATTCTGATCTTTCACATTTTTTGTTTTAAAACAACAAACCTATATGATTTTAATTTACCATGTAGACCCGACAAAAATTAATTGAAAACTTGGTTTTCTATTTATTCTGATGTTATTGTTTTATGTGAAACGTTCATTAAACCTTGGGCTGACTGTCAGGTTTGTCAGCATCCTGAAGTGACACAAATACAATTTTTTTTTTACCCGTATGCGACCTGGAACCCATTTTTTTTCCAATGCGATCCGGGCCACTTGGCTCTGTGGTTCTGAATCCGCTACGAATCTGATCTTTTTTTAAATGTGACCTGCGTCTGGACGGCCAGATGGCATTCATCCAACCTGAATGTCAAAAAAAACAACAACCATGGAGGACAATGATGCAGAGAGCAGTTTTTATTTTAATTGTCTTGAAAAGATTGAGTTTTTAAGGTTGGGAAAGATCGCTAGATGCACTCCAGCATCACCGGACGTCTTTCAGTCGTTGGTTTTTAGGCTAAATCTGGTCGGTCCATCTTAGTCTGGATTTAATCCAGAAACAGTGGTTGAAAATTCGGCTGTGATGGGTCCGTCTGATTTTGTCCCACTTTAGTCCAAAAATATACTTTACAAACAACGTCTATCCAACGATCTTAAAGTTTCAGCTTTTCCTCCTTTCACTTTTTAACCGAATGCAGACGTCTTTTTGACGTAAATCATGTCGTCTTTTTAACCGCTGTTTGCTCGGTTGGCCGATTATCTGCATTCTGTTGCATCCCATCCAGGCCTGGTGGCAACTTACACATTTCCTTAGTTTCTTACAGCAAGGACAAAAGGCAAGATTTGTTGAGTGAACACTTAAAAATGTGACTATCAACAGATTCCCTTATGAAGTCTCCATCCCCTCCAAACCCACCGTCAGCCTCTCGCTGCTTTGCTGGTTAGTTTTTTCTCTTTGCTTTTCAGTTTACAGTAGCTGGAGTGCCAAGTTTTTTAGAGGGCTTTAGTTTTCATACTATTTTTAGATACAGTAGCAGCCATTAAAATGGCCGTTCGGCAGCCTACTTCTCTCCCTCTCCCAGCAGAATCCCCTCCAACTTCCAGCCACTGGAGTGACCCCCTCCTTCTCCTGGGCTTTCAGGTTCTGAGCAGGAAATTACGCTTCTCTTTAGATCCTAATGTCCACAAATCATGACAGAAAGATATTTAAGCACAAATATTGATGTTTAAAAAGTAATTGTAGGGGACCAGCTAAGGAAAGTGGAGACATTTTGAACGGCTGCTGCTGTAGTTCAGTATCACAAACTTTTGACTCTGCACCCAGCTTCTCCTTACAATCAGAGATGGGAAGTAAAATCTGGCACAAATACTTCGTTACTGTACTCCCAGCAGATTTTTTATTTTTCTGATATTTTTCTTTTACTTACTACTTATTTTTATGGCTTAATTTTACTTTTCTACTCCTTACATTTTACACAAATATCTGTTCTTTCTACCCTTACATTTTAAAAAAATTGTCTCGCTTTAGTTTTGAATCATTTCAATGGAGTTACCAAGCATTATTTTTCACGCCATCAATACCAAATTCAATCTACCTGATGGGAATTCACGCTGCATTTGACGACCACTACAAGATGCCCATAGACCGGGGCGGTATTCATTGGCGCAAATCAGGTCGCAGCTTTTCGGTGGCGGGCGCTTTAGCATAGTAGCATGGACTCTTAATTTATGATGATTGAAAATGAACACAACGAGATCTAGTCCTATTGGCAGACCTTTTATACTTTTAGTAGAATTTACAAAGCCTGTACTTTGTTACTTTTACTTGAGCAAAGAATTTTAATCAGTACTTCCACTTTTACCAGAGTATTTTTAACACAAGTATCTGTAGTTTTATTCAAGTACGCAAAGTGAGTACTTTTGCCATCTCTGCTTACATTTCATCTCTAACATATCTGAACCGTTCTTCTGTATGTAGCATATATTACTTTTACAAATATTAGCATGATTGAATAAATAAACAAATTCAATCAGAAATAATTCTTAAGTTTGACTGCTGGAGGAAGTGGTAACTCTGCGCAAACACACTGACAGACAACGGAATGGTGGAAATTAGTGATATTTACAATATTTAAAGACAGATCTCTCACGACAGTTCATGAAATCAAAGGTGTTTTTCTTTACCCAAGGAATTCAACCAGTTCCTAGTTGAGATGAAGTTAACCGAAGGTGCTGTTTCCTTAGGTGCGTTATATGGGTCTTACTCGCCAGTCTGACTCACCAGATATTCAGAGTCCTGGAGACGGATTCTGGAATGGGATCCTAGAATGGGATCCTGGAACAAAATCCTAAAATAGAAACCTGGCCAGTTGTCAAACCTTGTGATACGATGAAGGTTTTAATCCATGACGATGCTTCTGCATCAGCGTCAGACAGCGTCTCCTGCCACTCATTAGCCATAGAAGCCGCAGCTGTCAATTTGCAAAATTGATCTCACAGCGGAGAAATTCACTGGTCACATATTGGCATAATAATTAAAAAAGGTGCAAACAAGGAGGAAAAAGGTGCATTAAGAATAAACAATATATATACAGTATATCAAGATAAATACAATAATAATTTAGAATGCTGACGTGCAGCTGGTCATGTGACCATACAACCATGCAAGAACAGATTGAACTCGTTTGGCTTTTTCTTTTTGTGGCAAAGAAATTAAAGAGAAGATTATTTTATTTTTAAATAAATCTTTAAACAAAGGAGCTCAGAGATCTTCATTAGAATCGCTCCTACACACCTGGACAGTAATTCCTATTACATCTGAATGCACAAGATTTTAAGGAGAGCTATCAGAGGAAGGGAGACTGAACACAAATGCATGTTGAACTTTTCTTTCCTTTAATAGTAATTAAACTCCTTCAACTTCCACATCACGTTTATGCTAATTTTTAATGGGAACCTATAATCCTAACAAATTAGCTTGAGATTTTGGGGTTATAACAAACAAAATATGAACAGGTTGTGAAAGTATATTCACTTTTGCACAGCTCTATACATCTATAGTCATGCATTACCGGCTGATACAGTGCTGAAAGGCTTTTTTCTCTAAACATAGATATGAACTACTGCAGATGTAAACTGAAAGTGTGAGGTATCCTGGGAAATCTCCTTCCTCTGGCAACTTTGTTTATTGCCAACTTCCCACTTCCTCGTTAATCCCGGCGCAGTCGTAAACCTGTGCACCAGCTCCACCGAAGTGTCAATGGAGGTTAATGAAAAGTGGATGAAAGGAAGAGCAACAGTCTAATTAATTGACTTCTCTGCTGGCGCACGCTTCAGCATCGGATCCACCTCCGCTGGATGGCAGGCCTCAGAAACAACTTCTGTTGACTGATCAAACTACTCAACACCTATTAAACACGTCGAGAAACACCTTCCCTGAGACGCAACTCTCATCCAACCAACCGATAATTGCTTTGTGGTTAATTACCAATCTAATCTGGTAGCCGCAGATATCAGCTGCAGACGGCGCTCTCGCTTTCTTTGTCTCAGGGCCACGAGAACGCCGCTCTGTCTCCGACATTTGCAGACCTTGTAAAATTAGCTGCTTAATCCAGCTTTGCATTGTGATAATGGTTTGCCTGCAGAATGATGTCACAGAGTAAAGATCAAAAGAATTTTTTTTTCATCATTTGGTTGCAATAAATAAACAATGTGAAATGGGGTTATTTATGGTGGATTTTGAGAACAGAATGTGAGCTTTCTGTGTGGAGTTTTTTTCATCCAGAAACATAACCGATGGCCTCATCTGGTAGTGTGCTGTTCCTGCCTGGCATGTCTCTGAGTTGACATGATAATGAATTAGCAAAGTTTTCACATTCTGCCCTTTCCTCTGGTTTCTTTCCTTCAAAGATAGTAAAACCTTTCATGCCACCTACCGATTCACATCCAACCAACATCTTAAGCAGGATTATTTTTACTTTTTAGGCACTTTTTGTTATCAGGATTTTACATTGTTCCAAAGCAGCAAACATTTTCTGTTATCCCATTCCTGTGGTTTGGTAATGCCAGAGAAAGTAACACAGGAAGTGGAGTTTATTCTGGCTGTGCAGAGCCAACACTTTAGGAATAATAAGCACTTCAAAATGAAAAGAGCCTCAATGTGTCAAATAGGGCTGGGCGATAATTCAATAACGATATATATCGATCGATAGACGTGTGGCGCAATAGAAAAAAGAGAGCTCTATAAAAGTTCGACAAAGAAACAAAGTTTCTCCTTCCTTCTCATTGTAGCCTATAAATGTAGGTTTATGCTAGTTGCTGCTTCCTCCCAACCAATCGTACAATGGCATTTTTTTTTTTTTTCATCTCAGTCAGCTCACACCAAGCCGCAGGAGTACGAGCTGTGTAGAAATCGCCTGGCGCTGCTCTCCTCCCGAGGAATCTTAGGAATTTCGGGAAAATATATATATATTTTCAAGTTCTTGGGCAGGTTTCCCAATGTAGTTCTAACAATTGAGATAAAAAATGTTGAGGGGCCAGAAACTTCAAAGTAATAACTCAGGTTAAAGCAGGAAACGAGGGCGCGGTGGGGGGCATTTATTTATTTGTTATATTTATTTTTGGTCACTTTTTCTGGTCACTTTAGTTTATTCTTTGTCAGTATTTAATAACATAACTCAGGTCTCTTAATTATTTTTCTTTAAAAACAATTCTGTTATGGTTAAAAAAAGTTGGTTAAATAAAGATTTTATTGGAAGTCTGTGTTTGTGTTTTTTTTATTAAAATTAAATCATTTAGCAATATTATAAAAAGTCCAGGCATGAGCTGCACATAAAAATATGGTTTCAAATCTTTTTAATAATTATCGATATCGATCAATATGCATTTTTTTTTTATCGATAAACTTTTTTTCTATATCGCCCAGCCCTAGTTTTCAATGTATGTTAGAGCCATACGTCTATCAGGTATTTGGCACGTTATTTTGAAAAGTAATTAGTTATAGTTACTAGTTACTTCTCCCCAAAAGTAACTGAGTTAGTAACTGAGTTACCTCACGATAAAGGTAACTAGTTACTAGTAAAAGTAATTATTGTGTTGCTTTGGCGCTGCTATTAGCGTGAACTATTAACTATCACGCTTTCTGGCGATAAGAACCTGCAGAGAGTTTTGCATTAATTGCAAGCTCAAGCGTAAATGACATCGGGTCTTTATAAACCCTGTCAGAAAGCTGTTTCCCTCTACTTATCATGGGGGTAACGGTATATCTGATGCGGTATAAATATCAGGCTCCATCCATCCTTCCGCGCCTCTCCGTGGATTTCCTGTGGCGCGGCAGCAATAGAGCTTAGCCTCGTTACGGCTTAACTGCTTTAGCATCGCGGGTTTTCTCCTGTCGCTTTCTTGCGCTGGTGAATCGTGCATATAAGCTGCTAAAAGAGGAGATGCAGGGGAAACCGTGATCTGATGGGGAACTGCAGCAGCCTTCCCACGTAACACCGTATTTCCATCTGGAAAGCGCTGTTTGCCACTGGAGTCCTCCCTCACTCTCCATCCTCCCCCTCTCTCATGACGCCAAGACTGAAGTCCCTATCACATGAAAGTAGAATTTTCATTGTGCGATTCTGAGTAACAGCTAGTAACGGGGTGTCGAAGCAATGGAAACCGCGTTATAGTTACAGTAAGAGTAATAATTTTGATTACCCTTCGTTACTAAAAAAGGTAACAGCGTTAATACGCCATTACTCCCATCACGTTACTCTCTCCCATCACTGACGTCTATTAACTCTGTTTTAAACTGCAGTTAAAAAATCCACTAGATAAAGGTTCTTCTGGGTCAATTTCAATTCTCATTCAGTTTATTTCTATAGCTCAATTCACATCATGTCATCTCATAGGTCACTTTCCAGTTCACCAGATCATCCAGTCAGATTTATTCAAAGTTTTCTATCTAGGAAAACCAGCTGATTGCATCGACTCATTGACTCTTCAGGCAATCCCTCACACTAAGCATGCTTGTAACGACAGTGGAGAGGAAAACTTCCTTTTAACAGGAAGAAATATGTATACATATGTCAGTATGTCAGATTATTGATACCAAGGTTTTGAAACCTTAAAGTATTATACTGCCCCTATATGATAAAGTCCCTTTAAGATGAGACATCAGAGAGAAGTGGCAGAGTGGCCAGAGTTTTCTGTAGCTTTTCTGTAGCTGTATAGATAACAATGTAACATTATGACTCGCATCCTGAAAAAAGACTCCTACACTAACCAAGAAACATTTTTAGATCACACGGGCCCGCTAACACATTTTTAAAGCAAAGCTGTAGGTCTGTGCAGCTTTTCAAGGGTTACCATGGACTTTTTGGCTGCTTATATGGGTAATGCTGGCCATTTAATGTACATTTTGTAACACCATGTTGATTTTATTCATAATAGACAGTCATACAATAGGCTCACACTGAGCCTGGTTTCTCCCCTCTCACTGTCACTACAAGCATGCTTAAGTGTGAGGGATTGCTGAAGGTATCAATGAGTCGATGCAATCAGCTGGTTTTCCTTAGATGAAAACTTTGAATCAATCTGACTGGATGATCTGGTGAACTGGAAAGTGACCTGAGATGACATGATGTGAATTGGCGCTATAGAAATAAACTGAATAGAATGCAGGTCAATGCTACGCAGGGATAGATTTAGATGGATGGACAGTTATAAAGATATACATAAAAGCCAATTAAATTTGATCTTAAACTTCAAAAAGTTTCTGCAGAAGTTTTTAGGGGAACTAGCAAATAGCATGTTAAGGCTTATTCCAAGGCTTCAAAGACGGCACATTTACATCAGACCCCCCCCGCTTGTGTCTCTGCCAGCATGAAGAGATCAGAGGAAGGTGCAACAGCTTGATAAAAAAAAAAAAAAAAAAAAGAAAAACCTGTGTCTCTGTCTCATCAACTTATTTCCTAAGCATTTGTCACTTGGAATGAGGAAATCTCACCTTTTTTGCTTCTAAATCTTCCTCTGAACAAAACCTCTGACAATTACGCCACAACAGAAGGTTTTCGCTCCCCGCCGAGCCCAGCCAGTCGCCTCCGTTCCAAGTCTTCCTGTGTGTAAATATATTACCGTCATTCTCTGTCTGCCGGTTCTGCTCTCGTCTGTCTTGAGTTGGTGTGTGAGCCTTGAACCCTTCACATGTGAGGAAGTGCAAAACAGGTGCAACTCGATGTCAAAATATCACCACGATGATCTGAGGGCCTAATAATAGAAGCAGACAGAGGAACACATCATAAGCACATTGGAGCAAATCAAAAAGAGAATGACGGGCCTAAACACCCGGCGTCATGTTGCAGCGCCTTCATCTTGTTGTGTCTTCTGCGATCTTCAGAAGTCTCACCTTTTGCGAGCTTCTCCTCCTCCTCCTCCCTGCCATCTTATCCCTCTTTCATCTCCCTTCCTTTCCATTTCAAGCCTCGTCTTCATTCTTCTTTTCGTTCACACTCTTCCTCTCACAATCTCTTGTTATGGTCCTGTCATTAAAGACTGACAGGTGTCGGTTTGAGAGGAGAAGTTTCCCCCTTAAGGGCAAAAGTTTACATGTGGTTGAACAGATGCTTGTGCCCTTTTTATGGAGTTCAGAGGAAAGTCTAAAAATATGTGTTACTTTAATTGCAGAATCCTCTAAGCAGTTTGGATCGTTCCAACTTCTCTTCTGACTCATTCAATCTTTTTGATTGGATGCTATGTTAGGTGGATCCATTAACAAACAAAGAGCAAACTGAAAAAAAAAAAATCTTTCAAGTTGCCCAACTACATGTGCTATTTTTAGCCATTTGAAAAACAAAAAAATCCTGGAAAGCAAACAAAATCCAACCTCGGTCAATAACAAATTTAAAAAGTGTGATCCTCTCAATACATTGCTAGTCTCAACACAGTTAGCACCACATAAACTCCCCGTCTACAACTCACATTATTGATGTAGAACAGTTTCTATAGAGATGCATATATATTTTTATCTATTTGTCCTTTTTATTCAAGCTAGGAAATGTTTGCATGTTATTCGTTGGTATTATCTTTGGTGAAGTGTTTTTTTTCTTCATACAGAGTAATGGAAAAGTATTGAATGGCACATTTAATCCCTTTATAGGGCACGCAGTGAAATACTTTAAAATCAACATTTGCAGCCAATAGTGTTACCTTTGTAACATTCAGAAAATATGGATATTTTGATGCCAAAAATAAATGTCAATGTAATAAAAAGAAAGCCAACTTGGCCAAATATATTAAGAAAAATAACAAAAAAGCTTCTATAAGAAATTCATAAAAAATGCAACATAACCTTAGAGGCATTAATGCTGATACTGGCACTTACATTTTTTAGTTTATAAACCTTAATATAATTAATTAGGCTTATTAACTTTACTTTTTAACTCTTCAATTAGCTTTCTACCTTTTTTTAACTTGTTAACTTTTTCAACTTAATTTCTAGTAGTTAATCTATCATTCAAGGGCTCATCTAATTGGTCAAATTAGATGTCCAGCCATGCAGCAGCATCTTTGCTGAATGGCTGGATATAGATCTAGTGCTTCTAGACAAGGCAAATTTATTTGTATAGCACAATGCAGTACAAAGACAATGCAAAGTGATTTATATGATTACAATACAGGAAGATAAAACAGAATCAAAGCAAGTAGGAAAAATAAAAAATAAACAAAATGTGAAATAAAAATAAAAATGCAGAAACAAAAAAAGAATATTAAAAACAGTTGAACTAAAGAAAATATGTTTCAGTTGAACTGTTTAACTAGATGGCAGTGGAAGGCAATCCTAAACAAATGTGTTTTTTTAGTCTTGATTTAAAAGGAACTCAGGCTTTCTAGCACTTTTACAGTTTTCTGGAAGTTTTGTTCCAGATAAGTGGAGCATAGGAACTAAATGCTGCTTCTCCATGTTTAGTTCTGGTTCTAGGTCTGCAGAGCAGGTTGGAGCCAGAAGACCTGGAAATGGTCTGGAGGGTTGATACACTGATAGCAAGTCTGTGTGATGTATTTAGGTGCTAAGCCATTCAGAGATTTATAGACTAACAGAAGTATTTTAAAGTCTATTCTCTTGGAGATACAGGGAGCCATTGGAAGGACTTTAGAACTGGGGTGATGTGCTCTACTTTCTTAGTCTTAGTGAGGACATTTATAGCTTGGCGTTTCTGGATCAGCTGCAGCTGTCCATTCTCTTTTAGGCAGACCTGTGAAAACACACCGCTGCAGTAATCAATTCTACTAAAAATAAACGCATGGATTGGTTGCTTTTCCAGATCATGCTGAGACATTAGTTCTTTAATCCTGGAAATGTTCTTTAGTGTGATAGAAAGAAAGTTAGAAAGAAAGAAAAATTGCGGCATAAATCCAGGCATTGATTTCTTCTAAAGCATTTTCTAGACCTCACTGAAGGACAGGGGGGACTCCATTTGTAAGGGGGATTCATAGTGATCAAAAATGCTTACTTGCCCTGGCAAGGGTTAATGTGCTTTATAAAGAACTAGAAAATGAATAGAATAAATTGAAAATTGATCTTCTTGGACAGCAATGGAGGGACTCCATTTCAATTAGTAATTGAGTTAACGGGTTTTTTTATGCTGATACTTTATTGAATAATTAGCACATCAACTCAATATTTATTCTTATTAATCAATTATTCAGGTTATTCAACCATCAGACTTGTTGAATGTTATAATTATTGAGCCTCATTGAGAAACCCCAGATTTTTATGAAACTCCTTTATAAAACTGATTCTTAGCTTGATACGGTGAATAACATGTGTAGCAATAAGGCAAACATTTCTATAAGTTTAATATTTGCTGTAAATAGAAGTTAAATTTCCTTTTCTAATTCTGACAGAACTGTGACATTAGAGCTAAGCATAAAATATTGCCTTTCAGAGCCTTACATTTGGTACTTAGCGTGAGACATTTAGTGCAAATCAAACATAAATACCACTGAGGATACCTATTTATCTAAATCCAGTTACTAAAACAAATAATCCTTATTTTACCAGGGAGTTGTTTAGTTCTTCGGCGTACACTGTAAATAACTTATAAGGTAATTATATACCTGAATTAAAGACACAGCGATTCAGTTCTGCTACTCCTGCATAAAGGATTAAAATATTACAGTTTTGCTTGAAAACATGCAGACCTTTTCATTAAAGACAGGAAAAAAATCGGTTGTCAATAAAATAACTTGAAATGAACAAAAGTAACCATAAATAAAAATGATTAAAAATGGAAATCGTGACAATCTGGAGCTTGGAGGTTTGAACCAACCTTTAGTGATGCTAAAGAGACAAGCTTAAAGTCTAAACCAAGCTGGACTCATCTTCCTTCCCACATTAAAAAAAACGTTATCAACAAGTGGAACACATGAACACAATAAACAGCTACCAGGAGAAGATGTGCCAACAAGGTTACCCCAATGTCAGGCTGTGCGACGCTTAGAGAACTTGTAAAAATCCTAAGAGCTCCGTCTGCGCGTCTACGAGCTTCAGTTAGTATATTAAATGTTAAAGTGCAGAGAAGAACAAATAAAAAAAGAAGGAACAAATATGGCTTTACTGAAAGGATTCCCAGAAGAAAGCTGCTTGTCTTTTGCAAAGGGGGAATGGCAGCGCAGCTTAAGATGCATCTGAACAAACAACAAGATTTCTGGAAAAAAAAAATCTAATTTAGGCAGACGAGTTTAGACTGAGACAGCTTGGGTACAATGCATACCAACATATTTGGCAAAAACAACCAAAATCATAGTAAAAATAGAGCACATGGCTATTCTTCCTCATGTCTCTGGTTGCTGATATTATTCTTTCAGAAACTAAAAACTGCACAAATAGAAGTATTTTTAAAGTTTTACAGTATCTGTAGAGTTTATCTCTATTTACTTGCACTATTTTAAAATTTGTTAATTTTGGAACCAGTAACAGAGGGTTTAAATCTAAAGTGGCTGGAATTGATGGACACTTGTCGAGGAGGAAGGCATCAGCTTCCCCCTGCGACTCAGACTAGATAGAAAATAGATGAATGCAATGATAGATTGAAATGATCATTTTGATGGTGGTTAATAAAAATATCCAGCTAACATTGAAACCCATTGAATCAGGTTTAGTTATAATAGAACAGACAATGTGAAGACAGGGATGAACAGGTTGTTAAATGAGGGATTAAAGATAAATAAAAACAGCACTGTGGTAAAAGTAAAAAACTTAACATTAACAAGTTTTATGTCCATTTCTGACTTTTTTTTTCTTTTTTTTAAAGCATTACCACCTTTTATAATTATTTTACAGTAGAATCAATGCTAGATTAAATTTTCAAATACTATAAAGCAGCCTGTTGAAGGTTTCCTGGATGAATAAATGTTAAAAAAGTAAATGTAATTAATATGAGAAGGATTAAAAGGATATTTATTTCATGTTTATGTGCTGATGAATAGTCCAGGGTTAGATTCCTCACCTAAAACGGTTAATAGAGCTCTAGAATACATAGGTTTGATGAGACTTTTTTATATAGTCTAGCTGCAGACGTTTAGAATAGAATAGAAAAGAATAGAAAATCCCTTTATTGTCCCACAATGTGGAAATTCTGGTGTTTACAGCAGCAGAAAGATTATAAAAAAATGGCCACACAAATGTGGACCTAAGAAAATGTCTAAGAATAACATCAAAGTGAAGAGTTAAAAGATAAACAATAAAATACTGTACTGTTAAATGTTTGAACCATATAAAACTGCACCTGGAGAATAAATAACCAACATACAGCTATGGACATTTTTCCAGTAATGGATATTTGAAAATGGCAGCAACATCAGAGATGTGCAGAATGGCAGCAGCAGGTTATTTAACTGACTAAGGTAGAAACTGAGCAGAATCAGCATGAATGGAAGAACTGGTTGAGGTGGTTCTAGAGTCTTCCAGCTCCTGGGAGGAAGGATCTGTGATAACGCTCCCTGGTGCATTTAAGGTGCAGCAGTCTGTCACTGAAGGAGCTATCCAGTTCAGCACCAGCTTCATGCTTGGGGTGGGAGACATTATCCAACAGAGATTTTCATTTATTTAGGATCCTTGAGACTTTACTGAATTGACATGACTTGACCCTCAATCAGAAATAATAGATAAATATTTGAAACTTTCTCCTTGTAATGGGAGCAAGGAAAACCGCTCTGAGGGACAATGTTGACTCAAGTCACATAAGCAAAATTTATACAGCAGACTGGAGGAAGAGGATTATTTGAATATTGTGAAACATGGTGTAAAACCTCTAACCTGACTCCGCCAGATGGATTTGCTCCGCATATCCATAATGGAAACACTTCGTTGAAGTAATTTTGGGAAGAGGCGAAAATACTGCTTAGCTGATTGGCCTATGCTGGTGATAGGCGGGCCAAATAAACCAATCATATCCAGCGAAACATATGGCGTACTAACAGGCGACGGCGAAGAGGAGCCAATTGATAGATCAAACTCTTGCGAAACCAGTCGGGAGAAGAGCAAAAAACATCTTTTCCTCTGAGAAAAGCCTCCAGAGCAGTGTTTTGCTCTTCTTTCGAGAGTGAAAAATACTCTGTAATTCCCGATAAAACTTTGCTGGATAGCCCGCGCTAGCGCTTAGTTTCAATACGGCTGAAGCATGCATGTTCTTTAGAATGAAGTGTCGCGCTTCTTTGCGTCACATCTCAACCTGCCTCAAAGCCAAGCGCTGATTGGGCGTTCGTTTGGTGAGCGGCTCCAAATTGTCTTTAACGGAGAGTCTCCAGACTGATTAGCGAGTGAAACCTTGAAAGCTCGCGAGATCAGGATGGTCTCATGAGGCTATAAAACCTCTGCAAGGCCATAGAAACTGATCCCTGGTTAGTGTGAAACTTGCTGCAGCAAGTTTCTGTTCGGTGATTAAAATCAGACCCAAAACTGAGCAATCACTCGTTCAGGGTAAACAGGAAATCCCCACCAGAATGAACTGAGAAGGGGGTTCCTATAAACATGTTCCTCTGCTGGGAGTTTGGCTTTTAATCAGTAAAATTAAAACAGAAAATTCACAGGATTATTAGCTGAAAATGCCTTAAAAATCCCTTTAAAAGGCCTCTCCAAATTCAAACTTTTATAGCTCTTCAGTCATATGGAGTAAAAATGAAGTTCTGGGCTCCATGTGATGAATACATTCTAGTTTTCACCTGTACATTCTGATATACTGTAAGTACTGTGTCTGTGTTATGCTTTTCGCCTGGATTTTCTATGTGAAAATAATTAAGAATTAAACTCCAGCAGGCCAGGAATGAACTATTTGACACAATAGAAAAACTGTCTTCCCGCCTTCCAAATGTGATTGGAATATCTGCTAAAATAGTATTTCTACAAGTTCATGATTCAACATAGGAACATCAATTGTATTCTGGAATTTATGCAAACTTTAGCAATACTTTAGGTCAGAGGTCACGGATTAACGGACCGCGGTCCCACCTGCTGGACAGACCTGATTTAAACCATTTAGAAATTACCCCATGTTGTTTCAGCGACGGTTGTCTAACTTCACTTGCTCCTCTTCTCCTGTTAATACGGTAAAGCCCTGGGGAGGCGTCCGGCTCCAGGCTGCACGTGATCCAAATGAGCCAATGAGCTGTCAGTCACAGGTTGCTGCTGCTGCTACTTTTAGACACAGCAGGCAAACCTGTGGCTTAAGCCGGGCGATGGGAAAAGAAAGGAGAAGACCATGAGAAAAAGAGAGCCCAGAGAAAGTGTGGACTGCTGGAAGAGCTGCGGTGAACTGGTGAAAGAAAAGTGAAATGAAGCGTGCTCAAAGATGACCCTGCACATTTTAGGGGATGTTTGGCTCAACCTGCTGCTGTGAAGCGGATTCTCCACCATGAACCAGAATCAAAATTTAAATTCAAACTCAGGTTTAAAGCCTTGCAGCACAGCCTTAAGCCTAAAGCCCACTTCTGTCATTAAGCCATAAAAAAAAAAAGTTCAGGCATTTTATAAAAAAAGTAAAGTCAGGAAATTGTCTATATACCGAACTGAAAGATTGTTGATCTTGAAAATATATTTTTATTTCAAAATTCAATGTGTAACATGGATGCATAAACACCTAATTTATTTTAGTGTTAAATTCTGTTTAGAGTAATGGATTATTATTAAAAATGTCTCCAGACCTTTACTGGTTGTTGATTTTCTTTATTCCCTCTGAGTTTTTAGTTGATTTAGAGGAAATTAAGTTCTTTAACGATGATAAAACTGTTAATCATAAAAATGCTTCCAACTACGTCGGATGCTTTTATGCACGTATTTTATCAGAATTTTACTCCTGGTCTTATTGTTTTTTTATTTTGTTTTTTTCTGTTTGAAGTAATATTGACAATATTTAATGTTTGAATTAAATTCATGTGTTGCTCTTTAGTTGAGGTTATTCACACCTCATTTCAAGATCTGATCGTTCTTTTTGTTATTTAAGCATAAAACCTTCGAAAGACATAATAATAAATAGCAATTTTATTTTTAACGCACTTTACATTTTGTCTTCAAATCTCAAAGTGCTACATTTAAAAAAAAGGGGAAAATTAAAACAAGTTTAAAAGACCATAACATTAAAAACAGAGTAAAAAGACAGTCATTAAAATAAATACATTGAAATGCATACGTAGCCTATTAAAAAAATCTAAAATCAACAATTGTAGGCATTTCTAAAAAGGAAAGTTTTCAGTCCAAACATTGCATACAGCACGCTTTAAACATGTTATATTGTTACATCTATGTTTAATTTAAACACTCTGTCAGAATAACCAGAAGCACTCAGATGAAATTCCCTTTTTCAGTTCTTTTACTCCTTTAAAATGCAAATCAGAACATGACAAACATGTGCAAACTCCAACATTCACATTCATGGTCCATTTATTATACTTTCCTTTTCTTTTCCAAGCATAATATTTCCAACCTCAGTCATAGTTCCGTAATGAGCTGCTTTGCATCAATAATTCAAAAACTACATTTCATAAATATTTGAATGTAGAACATTTGTTATTTTTATTGAATAACCACCCAGTACAAATTGTCACGGATATTTTAATATTTAATTTAATTTCAAAGGATGCAACGCTATAGAAATCATGATAAATTTACCATTTATATGTTTTAACATTAACATCCAATCAGATATAAACAGAAAGGCTCCATTGCTTACATTGTGTTCCAACTAAAACTTTTTGATTATATTTTCTTATCTTCTGGTTATTTTTTATTATTATTTACTACTACATTCCAATTATGGAGAAGTATGTTAAGGCTATTAAATTAGTTCTGTAAGTGCAGCTCAGGGATTTCAAGGCTTCCTTACATCCAGCTTTATTGTTGAATATTGAACGGCATCTTTTACAGCCCCTTCCAGACACTATTAAAATAAAGAGACTCAAACGATAGCTTGGCAGAGGCAAGCATGCGATATCCTCACACACAAGCTCGCTGAGACCTACAAATATGGCCACAGAGAGCGGCATTGGGTGATTTGGTTTTGGCATAGAGTAAGAAAAGATTTACTGCCATAACTGTGTGCTGCCTCGTAAAATGCCCGTCTGGAAACACAGGCAGGAATACGGGCGAGCTTGTAAATTTCCCACAGTACTGCCTGATGGCCACTTCCAATCTGCGCTGACCAGAAAGGAGAATGATTTACATGCATGGAGAAACTTAGATCAACTTTTAATGCTGGTTTTATACCAAAAGCTGAAGCCTCAAATTCAATATAGTTCTCCTGGCATATGTGTTAAGGAAGCATCCATATGTTTCAACATTTTCCTGTTAATTAAACAGCAGCCTGTTGAGGAAAAACAGAAATAATTTGACTCAACCTGACTGTTGCATTCTGCACAGACTCACTGCATAGCCAAGACCCAGCCTAATTACACATGCATGCTGATTAGGTGCTTTTAGACCATCTCCCTCTCGTATTTCCTTCACTGGGCTCAATCTCTCCATCTGGTCGACTGCATAATAAATCACAAGGTAGTATGTGACGTTATGTGGCAGGATGCATTAATCTGGTAATTAGAGAATGAAAAGGTGGCGCTAAATTTAGTGTGGCCTTTTTGACTTTTCCCTGCCCCCTTCTGGGCATGCTCAGTTGCCCGTATTCCTCACACGACGCCCACAACCCAATTTCCTTGGTGCTTTTCCTTCAAGACTTTTAACGGTGCTTGACTTAATGTCAAAAGAGAGAGAAAAAAGAGGACTTTCTTCATTTCTAAACAGCTGCAGTGAGAGTTTTCCTCTGCTGTCAGATTTTTTTTTTTTTTACGCTGGCACTGTAATTACGCTTTATAAAAGCAGAGTTCAGCAAAGCGATTCCTCTGATTAACTAATCAAATCTGCTGCCACAGGTGGCAAAGTCCCCGTACCCGCTCTGTCCTATTTCTTCTTCTTTAACACACCACAAAAGAGGCAGCGAGAAATTAAAGCTCATTCAATTTTGCTGACAGTTTTTCATTTTAGTTCCTACAAAAAAAAACTAAGGCTCTGAATTGATTGCGTAATCAGGGAGGTTAAGACACCGTTTAATTATGACTTTGTTGAGATTTGGAGTAAAACATTCGCCGTAGCTTAGCATAAACACTGCGATTATATTGTCACTTTATTGTGCATGAACACCTCATATTTGAATTTTATCTTTAAGGACTAGTTTTCTATACTTCTTTTTAAATTGGACCATTTTAGGTAAGTCAAAGTAATAGATAAGAAGTTATTATCAGGATTTTAAAATGCAAATATTGATTTCTAATGTGTCAAACCCTCAGCATGACTCTGTCATTTTGTTCAATGTAATCACTACATGTTTTAAGAGGAATTAATCAATTTTCTTGACACAGGATTGTTATCAAATTGTTGATATTTAACAGTAATAAATAATTATGCTCAAGGTAAGGTAAGGCTTTGTTTTACAGTACATCAATAACTATCTAATAACATGATAATAAGAAAGCAAGTTACACTATATTACTTGGTAAGAAGAAAAACTTTAGACGACTTTGTTAAGTGCTGTGCGTCAAATTCATACAGACTTCTTAGATTTCAAACAGTTATTAGGAGGTAACTTAGTCATTTCTTAGACAGCAATAAATTAATATGTTATTGTCTAATAAAATGCAGTTTATTACTTTGCATATAGCATAAAAACCAAACCTAGAATACAGCAATCCAATCTCCTTAACTTACTTAACTCTCATATATCACGGCTCGATGTTAATCGATGGAATTGGCTTGATTTATATGCCTTTAGAAGACCTGATGTGAATTGGAGCTATAGAAATAAACTGAATAGAATTGAAATACTATTGGAATGATTTCTGACGACATCTACAACGATGTCTATAATGTTAGGTGATTTAAGTATTGTCTTGTTGACCCCAGGAAGAGTAGCTCCTCCCACTTTTCAATTCAATTCAGTTTTATTTCTATAGCTCAATTCCACATCATGTCATCTCAGGTCACTTTCAGTTCACCACAGATCATCCAGTCAGATTGATTCAAAGGTTTTCTATCTAAGGAAAACCAGCTGATTGCATCGACTCCATTGACTCTTCTTCAGCAATCCCTCACACTCCAGCATGCTTGTAGCGACAGTGGAGAGGAAAAACTCCCTTTGAACAGGAAGAAAACCTCCAGCAGAACCAATTCATCTGTAATTATTAGAGGATTTTTTTTTATATGTTGTGGAAAAAAAAACATTAACAGATGAAAACTGGGATCCTATCTCAGTACCACTGAAGCTATCCCCTTATTGTTTTTGAATAATAAGTAATTGGTTCCAAAGGACCTTTCAGTAACCATGTCTGTTCCAGCACATATCATTATTAGAATTTCTGGCCCCCGTTGGCCCCTGTCTAGAACCGGCCATGGTGAGGAATGATGACACCGTGGTGAGGTGCACTGTATGCTGAAGTCCCATGAAAAAGAGAAAGCATTTTTCTCTGATGTTCAATGCTACAAGATTGTTTAACAATCCCAGAGTGGGTACATAACTTTTGTTAAACGCTCCAGTTAAAGTTGAAACATAATATTGGACACTGTCAAGTTATTCTTAATCTTATGCAGCTTCCCCACTTGAAAAGGGATGGATAGATTGATGCAGACTTTGTTCAACAGGGTTTTACTCAAAGGACCACACAGTTTTCTTCCTTTTTATCCTCCATTTATTTAGTGAGTGTCAGGATATATTTACAATTGGTCCAGAAGCAGGTAAAAACCTTTAAACAAACCCCCCCCAAAAAAATAAATAAATAAAAAATATAAAAAAAAAACATCCAACTATACGATATAATAAAGATAAAAAAATAAGAATAAAAAGAGATAAAATATATACACATATAGCTCTTCTGTATATATATATCTGTACGTATATCTATGCAAATGTAAAAACTAAATCCAAATAAAGTGAAAATCCAAGTAAAGTGATAACGTGGCGTGCAAAAATAGTGCATAAATGTTCAAGGCTACAAGACTGAAAGCATTGAAAATTGAAAATAAAAGATCAATACTGTTCTGTTTTGTGTTTAAGATATTCCCGTTAGTTTGTTGTTGAGAAGTTGCTGGCCTTAAGTGTGTAAGTATGGTGCACGGCGCGGGTCCGTTGTACCCTGGAACCTGGGATTTCTGTATTAAGTAAACATGCTTTTAAGAGATTTTGTCTGATTTTTTTTTTTTTTTTAGATTTAGAGGCTGATCAGTTTCAACACTGTAGACTGTAAGACAGAACGCTTTATAAGTCCCACATTTTATATTGGAGAGGAATGATGAGACATGCATTAATTCTTTAGTGATAACACAGATTTGTTTTTTTTTTCCTTTCTGATTAGATCCCTGCTGTAGCACCTCACAGCAGCAGTAACTAAGGTCAGGCTTCTCCTGTCCATCAAACACAAGCAACACTTATGGAGCTGAGCTGGTCTGGCCTCCCAAGACCACTGCTGTCCCCTCGGGGCATCCGTGAGCATGTGTGTGTGAGGCGGAAACCGAAAGTGAGAGCTTGTGCTCGTGTGTGTGTGCGTTAGAAAGGGGTTGGGGGCATTAGCCTCTGATTGAGTTTTCAGAGAGCAACGTGGGGTGCAAAAGGCTCCACAATGGTCTAACAGAATTAGTAGCTTGTGATGAATGGTGTGTGAGAGCAGCACTGACAGCTCGCTTTCACAAATACACACCACTGAGAAGGCGTGCAGGAATGTGTCTATGTGAAGCTGAACACCTTCAACTCCTCACCTACTGGTTCAAGGACTTTTAATCCACTAAGAGTTGCTGGAATGAGGAAAGAAGAGTGACAAACACACGTAGTAGGAATCTGTACATGTGCGCTTCTTGATCCAAGTCCAGACTTTGAAACATGACTAGCACTCCAGATCAATAACGACTTCCTATTCAACATGCTAAAACACACCACTTTCTGCATGCTTTCTCCTCTACACAAAGCAATAGCTGAAAGGAACACCGCTTTCTCTCTTTAGCATCTCTGACTGAATAAAAGCAACATAAAACAGAGTTAACATTGAAGAAAAGTCTGGCCATGCATGCAGGACACAAACAGCCAGACGCTCACAGGATGGCAGGCGGACCCAAACACACACGCTAAGTCTCGGATGCGTAAGAGCAGCATTTAACAAAAGCTTTGCGATATTGATCACTGTAGATGGATGCTAACTCACATTAAAGGATGGGAGCCTGGGGTGATGGAGAGCAGAGCAGGAGAAAAAGAAAACCGAAAGGATTAACAAATGGAAGAGGGAAGATCATCGATGGAAAAAGACAAAAATGTAAAATTGGCAGAGTAGGAAGGCAGTGAAGGTCTAGTAAGAGTGATGGTAATATTATCACGGAGAGAACAGACCAGAATGTGGAAGACATGTCCGTAGCTTTTGACTTATAACCTGTTGACACCTATGCTTCCCTCTTAATGGAAAATTTAGTGAGCTTTAATGGCTTCTCATGCCATTCTGAGAAGGTGCGGAAGAAGAAAGAAAATCACAAATTCAGCGGTCAGAGTGATCAAAATTTCCTCTGCTGTAAAGAAAAGGTAGATAATTCAGAGAAGAAAATACAGGCTGGAGGGATATATATGTATATATATATATATATATATATATATATATATATATATATATTAGGGGTGGAACAGTTCACAAAATCCACATTTCGGTTCGGTTCACGGTTTCAGCTGGTCACGGTTTTCGGTTCGGTATATGTTAATTGTGGTCTTGTAAAAGACAAGGCGTATCAGTGGCGAGCCGGCCCATAGGGAAGCGCTTGGGCGCTAAGGGACCGCCCTCCCTGATTGGAAAGAAAGCGTAAAATATATTTTTAGAAATTAACCCATAAATGTCAGTTTACTCTCTAGGACTGTGTACCTATAAGCAAAACAAATTATATAAACTACATTTCTCTATCTACTGTCATTAATTTGTGGATTTCCACAGACGAACTCCTACCGTCTCTCTGTTCTGGGGGCGCTCTATCAGACAGCCCCACATTTACAGAAGAATCTGTCAATCATGTACTTTTGCTAGGTGAATTTAATGGCCAATCAGCGTCTCGGAACTTTATTGTATTGGGGCGCTGAAAATGCTGCGCTTTAACAGGCTTCTGAACCCAAGCGCAGGTGCAGACAATTAGAGGGACGATGGCGAACGTAACGTAAACAGCGAGATGCAGCTTCCACCAAATTCGGTGAGATCCTTATTTATCTACCCGTTTGCCAGAAGAACATCCCTGTTGTAGGATATGAACATTTCATGTCATGGTTGTGTGACTGTGACGAATCCACCTCGTCGCTTAAAACAACCTCTCGCTAACGGCGTCTGCGCGCCACACACACATTCCTGTTATACTGTGTTTGTGAGGACCAATACACTCGCGCTGAGACCAGTAGCTCCATGAACGTAAAACCACACAAGCTGTTCCTGGTTAGCTGCTGGCATATTGAGGGTGCACACTTAATATTTCAGTGGGGTTAGCCGTGTGTGTGTGTGGTATGTGGGGTGTGTGTGTGTGTGTGTGTGTGGGTGGGTGTGTGGGGGGTGTGGGTGTGTACGTGTTTGCGTATGCTATGGGGACTTGTCATTCAGTCTGGCTGCGTCTTTGCTGGAGTTCAAACCCAGTTTGGTGTAGTTGAATAAGTCAATGAATCTGTGTAAAAATTAAGTTGTAAAAATTATTTGTTTTTGTACATCAATTGTTTGTGGAGGTAATATATGGACAAAACTGATTTATGAGAAGAAATCAGAAATCAGAGAGAGAGAGGGCCTGAGGTGAGGGGCTTAAACTATTTAATGAGGGCTGTGGGAAGAAAAGCGGCCATTTTTGTTTTCTGTTTCTTTGTTACATTGCTGGTAACTGGAGTGAGGCTGAGGCCCAGAGGATCTGGTATATGTTTAGTTTCTTTTGCACCCTGTTTTGATTTTTTGAGCTCAATAAATCACCAACACCGGTAACCCGACTGAGACTGGATTCTTGGAGGCCAAAAGAACCCCGTCACAGTGACCCAAATCATCACTGTTACTGTTATTATATAGTAAATTAAATCATTACTGTTAAATTGTATGTATTGTCCAATTGTTTATTTGAATTCTTATTCCGGATTAGTTGGAGACATACACTAGGCTATATCAGCCCCACCAAAAATATTTTTCACCAGCCGCCACTGAGGCGTATGTATAAACCCTGTGAACATTTAATTTAATATGACATATTAAAAAAAATCCCCATCATCATCCAGCAGATGTTCAGTTTCTGCCAAAATATTTTCTTTCTGTTGTTTGGATTTTTGTAACAGGGATAAACAGGATCAAACATAGTTTGTATGAACTCTGTTCTCCGCTTCCAAACTCATCATCTCTTCATTCATTCCTGCAATAAGAATTTTCTTTTAAAGTTGTGAGATGCGCTCTAGAATCTCACAACTTCTTCCTGGTCTGTTGAAGCACCAATAGTCTGCATCCAAATATTTAATTAATTGCTCTTAGTTTTTGTATTATATACGAACTATGCTCTAATCTCTAGTTACCGGTCTGTTTTTACTATAAATTAATTTGAAAAACCGGGTCTTCTCTACATTCTTTTTCCTGTTTGGTTCGATTGTAATTGCGGGTCTTGATCTGGACTGGATCAGAGAAGTAGCGGAGGAGTAACGGAGGATGTGGAACAGCTCTCATTGATTTACATGACAGACAAGTATTCCGCACGACGTACGTGAGCAGAGCGGAGCGCTGACGGAGTATGTGGAATCTGGGGGTAAGGGAGGACAAATATACGTCCGGCTGAATGCGGACAGTGCAATGAAAATCCGGACTTTCCGCCCTAAAGCCGGACATCTGGTCACCCTACTTCCAACTCCAGTTCTTTCCCACTCACCATACCCACACAATTCTCCCACAACAACTGATTTTTTCTGCTACTACCCTGCTTCTTCTTGTTCTTCTTGTTTACTACTGGTGGTTGGCTTTTGGTGCTAGTGTTAACGGTTCGCCTATTAGAAAAAGGAGCAGCGCGCATGAACCTTGAGAAAAACAATGCTTGAACGAACGGGGAAGATTTGGTCCGAGCCGGGAATGGTTGGACGGTTTTAGATAAGCGTTCCATCCTGATAAATATATACATAAATATATATATATATATATATATATATATATATATATATATATATATATATATATATATATATATATATATATATATTCCAAAATACCCCCAAAAAAATTCCACTGGACTTGGTTTCCAAGTTTGAAGACATTTCGCTTCCCATCCAGGAAGCTTTTTCAATTCAAAATGTCAGGAATAGCGTCTCTGAAATGGGGGTTGTTAAAGGGAATTGTTGGACTGTTAAATAGAATAGGCCAACAATTCCTTTTAATGATCCCCCCCTTTCAGAGACATAGGAACAAGTATGGGGCATTGCAGGCTGACACAAGAAGCCAAACAACTCCCATTCCAAAGGGGGGGACCCGTTCATCCGTTTCTATTTGCATGTTTTCTAAACTAAAACCAGGCTTTGTTGGGCTGCTGGATAAAACCTGGAACTAAGCGCTATTTCTGACATTTTTGAATCGAAAAATCTTCCTGGATGGGAAGAGAAATTTCTTCAAACCTGGAAACAAAGTCCGAGTGGATTGTTTTTTTTACTTCTTTTGGTATGACTATGACTATATATATATATTGATTTATTTATTCATTTATTTTATTAATTTTCTCTTCTGTTTTTTCTGTAAGCTGAGTTTCCTTTGTTGATTTACTACTATCATTTGTTTTTTTTTCTATTATTTTCTTATTTCCTTTCTTTTCTTTTTTTCCGGCATCTTTCTCTCAGTTTACCTTGATGATGACGAGAATGAGGATCCATTTGGAGACTATGTGATCAGTAAGTTGCATCTGACTAGATTACCTTTGATTCCTCAAACATGTGTCCTTTGTATTTTTGTGATTTGTGACTTTTCTCTTGGAGTCCTTTGTGAGCATCCCTCTGTATCTTTTTCCCTCCTTCCTGTTTTAATCAGCAATGCAAAGTGTTACAAACGTTGCAAATGTTTGTACCTAAATGCCACCATAAACTCTGGACACTTGACCACCGGTTTTCGGAAACAAAGTCCTGAATCTTCTTGCAAGGTTATTAGTGGCAGGATTATGGTGTGTGTCTGTTTGCTAGCTGAGTTGCTGCAGGCTAACAATAACACTTATGTTCAGGCCGTGCACAGCAGGAGAAGCAAAAACGTGCCTGCTGCTTTATTTTTTATGCTTGTAGACGTTTAGTTCTGACGCACGGCTGAAGCATCTTTGCTGCTCTAGCTGAGCGGTAGGCGGAGCTACCCTATCCTTTCTTAGTCTGGAAAAATGGCAGCTATATTTGCTTTGATCAGTGGGAAAAAGTAGCTTTTAATAAGTTTTTAAGTGAGAAAGTCCATCTGTGCAGTCAGTTCATCCAGATTACCATCCTGCCTTCAAAGATTATTTCTCTGTGGGAGCCGCTCAGACCCCCACATACCGCCATTTCGCTGTCACTGGGAATCCCCAGCAGCAGCTGCCTCAGGCCTGATGTAAGCCTCTTGGGGTTTTCCCCTACTGTTTGCGGCCAGTGTTGCCAACATCAGCGACTTTGTCGCTATATTTAGCGACTTTTCAGACCCCTCCAGCGACTATTTTTCAAAAGCGATTAGCGACAAATCTGGCGACTTTTTACGGTGCCAGTGGCGGCTTTGGAGACTCTTCCGTGAAAGCATCGTGATCGTTCCTACTCTTGTCCTCCAGCGGCAGTTGCTGCCGCCGTGGGCGTAACCCGTTCTCCCGGCCTCGCCGCAGTCCCTCTCAGCGCTGCAGTCAGAGCACGCAGGATGTTTACCCTCAGCATCCAGACTGCAAATGAAGCGTAGCATGCGCCGGGATTTGACGGCGCAAATTGATCACGCCAATGCGATTCTTTTGCTCGCCCTGACTTACATTCAAGCCGAGGGAGGCGAGCGGGGATGTAAATGTAAATGTTATTTGGTCTAAAATAAATAACTGAATTTCAAATATTTTATCTTAAATAAATAACAGCATTTGATTCACACAGCCACAGTCAGTCACTTAATCACCTTGTCCATTGTGTTTTCCTCTCTAAGATTAACATTGATCTGCTGCTGAGAATCATTATGTCTCAGTCTAAACTGTACATTCAAAAATACAGAAAAGAGTGGGAATCAAACCCTGAAAAAAGTAGCTCTATATATTGTTTAGTAAAGTGAGTAAAAACACTATTATATAGCGTTTTTACTCACTTTTTGTCTTTCTGTAACGACATTATTTCTCCCACAGCATCAATAACATGCACATCAATTCCTGTGGCAGATTATGCAAATTAGGCAATGACGTCATTTAGCGAATTCTAGCGACTTTTAGAGCAGCCAATAGCTACTTTCCTTACTGAGGAGTTGGCAACACTGTTTTACGGCGGCTGGAAGGCATTTTTTATCTAATACGTAATCCAAACTGCAGGCAACAGAATAATAAAATCAAACATATTTTGTTGGCAGGTTTCTACATTAAGTTAATTTAGGCGTTAATAAACTGTTTGAGAGGAGTGATCATAGCGCTCTGCATCAGCAGTGCTGTGTCTGTTGGCTCGGTGCTAGCGTCAGATGCTCAGAAACTCATGACAAGTTGCTCCCTGCAGCACGCGTTCCTTGAGCTTTTGCTGCGCCTTGATGTGTGTCAACCATTGACTTTGCATGTAAACTAGCTGCTTCTGCAACTTGCGGTCTGAACGTAGCATTAAAGATTGTGTGGCACAGTCTGCAGCACTGTTGCCTAGCTGTAAGGAGGTCCTTGGTTTAAATCCCATCCTAGAGTCTTTCTGCAAGGAGTTTACCTGTTCTCCCCATTTATGAATAGCTTCTCTCCAGATTCCCATGACTCTCTGCAGGTGTGTGAGCAGGCTTGTAGGTCTCTGAGTTGTCCTATGCACTGGACGTGCCCCTGCCTTCTTCAGAGCTCACACTGCAAAAAAAAACATCTCACATGCATCATATCACGTAAATGACTAAATGTTTAAAATATTCATGCCTAAAAGTGTTAGAAACATTTCTGTGAAGCTGTGTTGAGTTTTCAGAGTCTGCTTCTCTGAAAATACAGTTTTATTTTGTAGAAACAGAAATTACTGTGTGTGGCGGAGTGGCTCTCTTTGTCTCTTTAACAGTTATGTCTGAAAGGTCTGAAACATTAACAGAAAAGTGACCTTTGTACTAATGACTTAATAGTGTATCTTTAGCAAATTGATTGAGCAATTATCTCATGTGTGATTACACACCGATGCAGATGTTGTGACATACAAGCTAGTGATCCGAAGTCAACATTTTCTCTGGTGGCTGTTATTAGGCTATCTGCTGCCTGCAGCCACAGGAACAGTCAAATAATAGCTTTCTGTGTATTAGTCAGTGTGTTTCATCTGATTCAAGGCAGAAAAAAAGAAGCTTTGTTTCATGTTCACATGTTTCTATTACATTTTAGACTCCTTTCATTACAATCTTCTGTTCATTAGTAAATGTCCAACTTCTCCATCTTACTCTGGTAATTTTTTCCTCTTCTTTTAATGTCAGAAAGTCACGTTTCCCCCAAGTTGTTTGTCTATGTAAGCGGGATTTTTGTGAATTTTCGTCTGTTGTGATTTTGAATGGCAGTAGACTAGAACTAATTTAGGATTAAATAAGCACAGAGATGTATTTATGTGCTCTTGCAATGAAGGGTTGATGCTATATTCATTTTTTTTCTATTCACATTTAAACTTAATCCTTTAGGTCATAACCTTCAGGTGAATGAAAGGAATTTGTGCATTGATGATGATGGTAGCAAAGTGATGAGGCAGATTTGAGCTGAGATAACCCACGCAGAGAAAAATGAGGCTTTATTTACATGAAGCACATTAACCATAAAAATCTGACTTTATGCTACCTTACAAATACAAGGACAGAGATATACTGTTAAGTGGCTGAAATATGCACACATATAGATGTGAATAAAGGATGGTAAATGAGTGAGGTAAGCTGGAGGAATGTTCAATTTAATCTTAATGTAATGAAAATATACTTTATTCTGCTCCCTTATCTACAAAAAACAACATTTTCCACTGATTTTTATCATTCATCCTACATTATAACTTCCATCTATTACCATAAAGTGACTCTAAAAGGAGCCATTGATTTCATTAAATGGTATCAATTCAATGCAATACGAACTTGAGAGAATTAAAAGCTGTGTAAAACAACTCAAAAAGTCCACTGGACTTTGTTTTCCAAGTTGGAAGACGTTTCGCTCCCATCCAGGAAGCTTTTACAATTCAAAATGTCTGGATTAGGGTTGAGTTCCAGGCTTGTTTAGAGTAGCCCAACAAAAGCCTTGTAACGGTTTAGAAAACGCGAACATTGAAACTGGAAAACCAGCTCCACCCCTTAATAATGGGAGTCGTTCAGGTTGTTATTGGCCTGCAATACCCGATACTGGCCCATTCCTATAAAAAGGTAGTCGTTAAGGGTCATTATTGGCCTGGCTGACCTGGCCAGATATTTTGTCCCCTGCATATCGATTGGGGTTGAGATGGTATTGGGAAAGAATCAACTGTATCGCTGCGTTATTGGTTTTTGAGAGCTGAAACCTGAGTCCACCCCCTCTGTTTAAGGTCGGTTTTTCTCTTTTAACATGAACGGCTTCCTTCACGCCCCTCTCACTGTTGACCTGGTCTATCTCACCAGGTCAGCCAGGCCAACAATGACCCTTAACGACTGCCTTTTCAGAGGAATGGGCCATTATCGGGTATTGCAGGCCAGTTATGATGTAAACGACTTCCATTATTAAGGGGTTCTTGGGTTTCAATGTGCATGTTTTCTAAGCAGTTACAAGGCTTTCGTTGGGCTACTATATAAATTCCCAAAAAATGTAAAAGAAAAATAATCCACAGGACCAATGGACCTTTTCAATTTGCATGTTTTCTAAAGGCTTTGTTGGGCTTCTGGAACTCAACCCTAATCCAGACATTTTGAATTGAGAAAGCTTCCTGGATGGGAAGCGAAACATCTTCAAACTTGGAAAACATAAGTCCAATGGATTGTTTTTCAAACTTTAACTTTTTGGAATGACTATGACCTAGATGACAGGAAATCTCCAACAGTGTATAAAACAATATTAAAATGTACATATAGTGTTGAATAATTTGTTTTGCATCTTTACTTCTCCTGAACCCCCTTGACCAAAATCCTCTGTTCTTATAGAGGATACTAAAACTACATGGACATGAAGTGCTGTCAATAGTCCGCTTCACAAATCAAAAACTCTTTCCTCTAATCCCGCCAGTGCAATTATAAAAGCAGTGTTTCAATTTGCTGGGTTTTAACTTCACTGCTTTTCAATAACAAGCTGTTTTCAAATCCAAGGATTACACTTAGAATCTTAAAGACAAAAACACAAACAAGTTTAGGATAAGAAGTATTGTACATGCAGATAATTAACGGCCTTTAAAAGGTTTCTAATTACCCAAATGTCCCACAAGAAGCTTGCTGTCTTGAGTTCTAGAGAAAATAACATTCATAGGGAAGTGGCGGTCAGTGAGGGAGTGGCGGTCTAGTCAGGGAGTGGCGGTCAGTGAGGGAGTGGCGGTCAGTGAGGGAGTGGCGGTCTAGTGAAGGAGTGGCGGTCAGTGAGGGAGTGAAGCGGTCAGTGAGGAGAGTGGCGGTCTAGTGAGGCGGTCTAGTGAGGGAGTGGCGGTCAGTGAGGGAGTGGCGGTCTAGTGAGGGAGTGGCGGTCTAGTGAGGGAGTGGCGGTCAGTGAGGGAGTGGCGGTCTAGTGAGGGAGTGGGCGGTCAGTGAGTGGAGTGGCCGGTCAGTGAGGAGTGGCGGTCAGTGAGGGAGTGGCTGTCTAGTGAGGGAGAGTTGCGGTCAGTGAGGGAGTGGCGGTCTAGTAAGGGAGTGGCGGTCAGTGAGGGAGTGGCCCAGGTCTAGTGAGGAGTGGCGGTCAGTGAGGGAATTGGCGGTCTAGTGAGGGAGTGGCCCGGTCAGTGAGGAGTGGCGGTCCAGTGAGGGGAGTGGCGGTCTAGTGAGGGAGGCGCGGTCAGTGAGGAGTGGCGGTGCAGTGATGAGGGAGTGGCGGTCTAGTGAGGAGGGTGGCGGTCAGTGAGGGAGTGGCGGTCTAGTGAGGGATTGGCGGTCCTACAAGGCAGGGGCATAGGGCTTTGAATCCTGAGATTGGAAGTTCCATCCCCCACTCCCCCAGACTGCCACTCTGGGTCCCTGAGCAAGACCCTTTGCCCCTCACTGCTCCCCGGGGGCTGCACAATGGTAGCCCACTGCTCCCCAAAGGGGATGGGTTAAATGCAGAGATGAATTTCTCCAATGTGAGATCAATAATGTTCAATTTATCTTATTGTTGCAGGACAATAGTGGTGCCGCTTACAGACTTGGCTTAAAGAAAAGTCGCTCATATTCAGAATTCAAACTTCTGAAAGTTCTTTAAATCTGAAATGATTCCATCCTGTTCAATAAATGATCAGTGTTTTTAACTCAGAGTAATTTTCATGTGAATGTGCTTTACTGGAGGCATCCATGTTTTGTCAAAAGAACACTACTGCCACCTACTGGTTAGTGGCGTCACGGTTAGCGGTATCGGCTGTTGATCAAGTCCCAGTGCTGTATCTGGTGTTTGTCACTGCGCTATTATCCAAGTCATCTTGAAAACATTCTTCTTCCAAATGTTGGCTACATGTTATGAGAACCAATGCAGATATTCTGAGCTGTTAGAAACATGCGCGAATAATTAACACCTGTGTCAATCTACCATTCATCAAATGTTGTGACTTGGATTTCTAGCCGGACATCTTGTGTGAAATTCAGATTATTTCCTCATAGTAAATCCGTTTACAAAGGTTTAGCATGTACTTAGCCCAATGTTGTATAATGGACTCCTATTTAATGAATCGCAAAATTGAAAAATGCATGTTTCTATATAGAGATTTTTAGGTGCATCCAAAAACCAACCCTTGCATGAACTTCCTTAGCTCCTTAGAAAATGTGCCAAGCTCTACCCAGACACAGCAACTGTATTTCCCCATTGAGTATAAGCTTCTAAAACTCAGGCACATCTTTGGAAAAATCCTGCAAATATTCAACTTTTCATGTTATAATGGCATCGCGCCTCATATTTACAGAACAGACTGCCGACCTCCAGCACTGTCATTCAGTCTGACATGATAGACAGATGGTGTGACAGCTGAGTGAAACTTTACTGCTGGGTGGGTGTGAAGAACGGAGAAAACCTGAAACGTTTGGAACAGAATGCAGGTATATCTTGATAGATTTACTTCGTAGTTTTAATTCTGGGCTAAGAGGTATTACAGTATAATATACTACAACCAATCTGCCTAAATTAATGTGAAATGATAATATCATATCTTTGAATGCAATGAATTGGAGTTCGACAATTGCATCCTTATATCTTAAATTCTTTTCTGTTTTTATAAAATCACTGCTGGATTTTATTTTCATATTTGTAAAATATACCTGGACAATTCTTTTCTTTTGGGGGCCCTCAGTCAAGGACACTAAGACTCTTCCTAACAACAATTAAAAGGGATTGTAGGGGACCAGCCACGACCAACAATGGACCAGTAATGGACCAATCAATGGCCAATCAAGGAAAGTGGGGAAATCTTTGAATGGCTATGTCATGATTTTATCAAGAGCTCGGACCCACATGCAAAGAAACCAACTCAGAGAGACCAGGGAAAAGGTTTAACAGGTTTATTGAAGAGATAATGCAGAAAGAAGTGTTGCTCTGAACACTGCTCCTCCGGAACTGAAAAGTGAGGGGAAGACACAGCGGTTAGTTCAGGCTCAGTAGGAAATTTGATTTTCAAACTTGGAAGTGGAGGATTTGGTTGCTGACTCACGTTTCCAGAGAAGTTGTTGACTCTTTGACTCCAGTCTGTGTGCAGTAGTTCCAGTGTTTCTCTGATTTGGTGGAGGGCGGACAGGGTTTTCCCAGAATGCAGTGGTGAACGGAAAAGCTGACTGCCACTCAGATTTCCTGCGGTACTTGGAACGTAGGTCGTGAGTGGAGATGAATCCCTTGCTCAGTGTGAAGCTCAAACGATCTCTTGGGGAAAGTAGATTCAAACCTCCAGTTTAAATCCTTAGCTCAGTTTGAAGCTCAGATGATCCTTCCAGGGAGAGAAGGTCCAAAACATCCAGTTTGCAGGATAACTTCCTGCCGAGAGGCAAAGACAAAAAAAAAAACAAGATTAAGACTCTCAGGTTGACAAGAACTCAGTTTGACTCAGCAAAACTAAGCTTGGCTAGAGTACCCCAAACTGGCAAACACTCTGGCGTCGAGGTAGTGGCAGTCAGCAGCTTAAGAGCGCTCCGTTAACGAGGAAACCATCTGCAGGTGTGTGAGAGGCGGACCAGAATCCAGCCTCCTGGTGGAGGAAGGAGACAAACACAAAGACACAGATAGGAGTCCTGACAGGCTACTACTGTAACTCAGAGAGGCCCCCTGGTTAACAGCACTGATGGCCTGGAAGAGGCTACGGCTGGCCAGGGCTAAAGAGAAGCTAACCACTGAGGTTTAAAGCAGAATATTGGAAGATCAGATTAGGAATCCAGCTGAAGAGAGGATGATGGCAGGGTAGAGAGGCTGAAGCTTACCGTGAGGAGGATGGTGTTACATCGATGAGCCCACCAGAACGGCTGAGCAGAAAGAGACGACGACAGGCCAAGGCTAGCATCTAGAGGCTAACTGCTGGAGATGAACCTCTGAGGATCAGAGGAGTGAGCAGCCGAGCGGTATATCAGATATCTGTTAGGATTTGGTTTTTGATTGAGGACCCAAATGCAGAGGCAAGCAGGCAGAGGTGAATTTTGGTGGGTTTAATGAGGTTTACAGGAACTGAGGCAGGAATCAAAAAATCCAACAGAAATAACAGACGAACCAGAACCAGGGAGACATCAGGGGAAAACCAAACTCTAGGAGCCAGGGAGAGACGAGGTAAGCAGACAGACGTTTGACGAGGATCCAGCAAACAGGAACTGAAGAGGGAGGCTTTTAAAGGGGACAGAGACAAAGAGAGGGCTAACGAGGGGATTGAAAACAGGTGAGGGCAGAGCAGAAAACAGAGCTAAGGAAAGAGGACACAAGAGGGCAGCAGAGGACAACAAATGCAAAACCAAGACTGTGACAATATCATTCTCATATCTTGACTAATTTCTTTGGATATTTCTCATGAAATCACACAAGGGGTTAAAATTATTGGCTGTATTTTCAATGATTTACTAATCCGTTATGAAATTATCCCTAAGAAACCTACAAGCTATGGCGTTAAAATCTGTGATACTTTGGAATTGAAAGAAAAACAGGAGAAAGGTTTATAAAAAGAAAAAAAGAATAATCTGATTATTTTAAAAAATACCTAATCCTTAAACCTGTTTAGTAATATCCATGGTCAGACAATGAGAAAAAAAATCATGTGCGTTTATATACTGAAATCTATCTGGTTACACTGCAAAAAATAGAAATCTAAATAAGTGATTTTTTCTTCAAATAAGCAAATTTTTTCTTGAATTGAGGAGGTAATTGAGAAACGTTGCCAATGGAACAAGATATTTTACATTTAAAATAAGAAAAAAAAATTGCATTGTCTTATTTCACGTGCATATTATCTAATTATGTTATTTTAAAAGGGCAAATACTTATTCCATTGGCAGATCATCTTATTTACTTAATCAAATTAAGGATAAATACACTTTATTCAAGACATTTTTACTTATTTCTAGATTGTTTTTGCAGCGTACATCTTTAACTGTCGGATTCTGCTGTGTTTCAGCTCTGCATGAGGTTTTTGATGTGCCAGATTATTGGTGGTAGAAAGATACAGACAACTGTGTGAACATAAAGTAGGTAAAGTGTTTTCCCTGACAGAATAGCACAGTTCGATGGCGGCAACATTCTGGAGAGTGCTGACAGATCATAAACTACTTTTTATTGTGTGGATGTGAGCAGACGTGGTGTCCTCGTGAAAAAAAAAAAAAGGAAAAGGAAAAACCTTGTGGGACAGGCAGTAAAAAAAACAAAACAGAAGCTGTGGAGTGTATATAATATGTATGTATAAAGAAATCAGAGTGAATACTAAAAGAATGCGGTGGGGAAGCAGATATATATCGTTCAGAATCAGTTTTTCTTGTCATTTTTAGAATGAATAGATCCAGCAGCTGTGCCTTTATTGTTCTAAGGCACAATTTTAAAAAATAGAAACGAGAATCAGAATCACCAGAAATGGGATGCCAAAAAAAAAAAAAAACATCATTTATTCCTTTTTACATATTTTAAAAATAGAACACAGCCAGCCAATGTTCAGCTGAGGACCAGCACTGTTATTACAAAAACTAAAAAAATTCCCCACATTCTCTTGTTGAACACGAAGCAGCTGCACTTGGCGCTTCCTCCTCCAGCTGAGTGATTATGACAGGCTGATTGGTGTTTTGTGTTCTTGGGGATGAGAAGATCAATGCAGGGCTGATAGCAAGGGCTGGGCCGGGAGCGCAGAGAAAGGATAACAGAGAGCGGGGATGAGGCCTTGTCACTTCAGAGTAGGAAACGCCATCAGCAGATTTTAGGGGAGGAGCTGTTAACGGTTAATGACAGATGATAGAAACCTGCTGGAGTAGTTAATGACGGGAAGATTCTTGTAGATCAGACTAAAAGTAGCAAGAAGATGGATAAAAAAAAAATGAAGAAAGGAGCTGAGGCAGAGGAGGAATTTTGATTTAACAGAACAGAAAAGACGATGGTTGGAGATTAACATTCTGCGACTGTCTGGAAACGGCAGGATAATCTTTGGTGTCCTGCAGTGCACTGTGGGGTGCACACAACTGCTGCGGGGGCTGAAGCCTGCCGCCAGGGTTGTCACTGTGTGTTTATGAGCGCTTGACACTGAGTCTAGGTGTGGCAGGTGGAATGAGGTGCTGATTCCAGCACTGCCTATCCCCACTCCTCTACAGTGCACTTCTCAAAACAGCTTGATGGATATGCCCCATGGGCAGCGTGACGCACACACAGCAGAGCTCGCTTTTTTTCTCCAGCGGCAGAATGGCCGTGGCTTGTTTATCACCCTCTCCTAAGGTTTTAACCATGACTCTTAGAAATGTGCGCTGTCCAGTACTTTTCCTCGTGTGTGCAGTGAGGAGAAGTCCGCAGAGAGCTCCTTACAGTGGTTCTAATCCATATTGATTTGGGCTTCATGCTGTCTCACCGAATGGAGCGCAGCACCACGGGACACGGCGCAGCATGGCGAGGCCTGCCATGGCGTTGCCTCGCCTGTCTCTGCCGGCCAGTGTTTGTTTATGCGTGAACCAGACAGACAGGCTGAGAGACTACCTGGTAGAGACACATAGTCTCATAGCAAAGTGTGAAATTTCACTGAGGGACATGGGCAGGTTTATGTGACCATAGCACACACAAAAAAATCTATTCCTATAGAACACCATTGATGGCACTTCTGTTATTTCTGATAGGTCTTCTAACATTCAATTTGCCTTGAAATCTAAGTTAGGAGCCTTGTGAAAGTTTTATAGCAGTCACGGATTAGCGGACTGGAGTCCAGATCCGGATACACCTGCCGGCTAATCTGGACGCAACCTAATTTAAATCATTTATAATATAACTACTACTGGAAAAACAATCTAGAAATAAGTAAAAATTTCTTTAAATTAAGTGTATTTATTCCTAATTTGAGTCGGTAAATGTGATGATTTGTCAATGGAATTAGTATTTTGACACTTAAAATAAGATAATTAGATAAAAATGCACTTAAAATGAGACAATGCAATTGTATTTTCTTATTTTTAGTGTAAATTGTCTTGTTCCATTGGCAAAATGTATCTTTTACCTCCTGAATCCAAGAGCAAATGCACTTATTTTAAGAAAAAATTACTTATCTAGATTCAGTCCGACGACACTGTCTAATTTCACTTGCTCCTCTTCTCCTGTTAATACGGTAAAGCCCTGGGGAGCGTCCGGCTCCAGGCTGCGCGTGATCCAAATGAGCCAATGAGCTGTCAGTCTGGGTTGCTGCTGCTGCTACTTTTAGACACAGCAGGCAAACCTGTGGCAAGCTTGGCGGGCGATGGGAAAAAGAAGGAGAAGACCATGAGAAAAAAGAGAGCAGAGAAAGTGGACTGCTGGAAGAACTCGCGGTGAACTGGTGAAAGAAAAATGGCTGAAATGGTGTGCTCAAAGATGACCCTGCACATTTAGAGGATGTTTGGCTCAACCTGCTGCTGTGAAGCAGGATTCTCCACCATGAACAGAATCAACAATAAATCTGGATCCAGGCTCAAAATGGCTCCTTGATATGTGCTTGAGAATGGCTTAGTCTCCGGTTAAACCCAGGTTTAAAGCCTTGCAGGGCAGCCTAAAAGTAGTGAAAGCGTTTGGAACAGAATGCAGGTATATCTTGATAGATTTACTTCGTAGTTTTAATTCTGGGCTTAGGTAGGTATTACAGTATATTATACTACAACTAATCTGCCTAAATTAATGCGATATGATAATATCATATTATTTTTGAATGCAATGAATTGGAGCTCAACAATTGCTTCCCTTTTGGGTTTTTTTGGTTTTAAAAGGGACCAGCTCTCATTAAGACAGAAAAAAGTTAAATAAACGCTCAGTTCAGGTGTTTTATAAAATATGTGAATCAGGAAATTGTCTTTATACCAAACTGAAGGATTGCTGTTCTCTACTTAAAAAAAACACCCTTTGTTTTTTTATTTTTTTATATGTTTTATTTAAAAATCTATGTATGTGTGTCAATTTATAACATGGAGGCATAAAAAAAACAACTCATTTTATTTCTGTGTTTATTTCTGTGTTAAGTCAACGGCCCTAAGACTCTTCCTAACCCCCCCACCTAGGGATGGGGATCAAAACCCGGTTCTATCAAGGACCCGGTTCCACTTTTTTCAAAACCCGAAAATCAATAACGTTTGGGCTTATCGATACCACTATCAAGTCTGGTCATTTTTTTTTTTTTCTCCCGGAGGTCCTGTAACTTAATTGTGTGTCCCTCGAGTCGCGTCACAGCATCTAAATCTAATCAATCCAATCACTGCAGCATGTCCACCAATGTTTTGGAATGAAATTGTAAGCAAACAGATATTAAAAGTAAAACAAATGACGTCTGGCAGTTAACTTCGCTCGCGACTCGAGGATGGCTGAACGGACGAAAAGGTCTAAAGTTTGGCTTCATTTTACCAAGCTCAAAGATAAAGAAGAAGCGAAATGAAACTTATGTTGCAAAATCATCTCTTTTAAATGGGGGAACACAACCTTAATGGCCAAGCAAATTAATATTGTGCATGAATTAAAGGCCAGATGCAGTACCTTCGACTGTCTCCGGGTTGAAAAGACTCCTCCTCCTCCTGCTGCTGCCGCCGCACCACAATCGGGCCCGTCTTCATCATCCACTCAGAGTACCACTGGTAAGCGCGCACATAGACTTTGTAGCTTGTCCGGTCAGTTAAAAATAGTAATTGTGAAATCCGTGTTGTAATCGGAAGCATACAAGCTAGTTAGCTTGAAAAGTAAATAAAGTTTCAGGCGTGCTGCGTGATGATGTGTTCAGATTGGCTCAGTAAAACGACAATTAGGTTATCATGATGCGTTCAAGTGTAGCGTAAAGAAAACGGAAATTGAGTTTTTGGTGAGAAACATGAGTAATACAGTTGTATATTGCTCTAATTATTTTATAATATATAATTAAACCACTGATGCCAACATTTATTAAAAATTACATTTAATTTAAAATACAATTATTTATTTGCTAAATATTTTCCTAATCACTAAAAACCTGTTGAAAAGTGACAGTAGACAATACAATAACCAACAATTGTGAAAATTTATATATTTTTTTAAACCAAAAGAAGACATTTCTTCAAATATTTTTTTTTTTTCCCCACTTCCTTTCTGTCTGTTAAAACATATTGTCGCATCGTCTTTCCACCAAATATCAGAAAAAGAGTATCGATAGTGGTATCGATAAAGACTCGGATCGATAAGGAGTATCGATAAAGGTATCGATATCAATAAATACTAACGATCCCTATCCCTACCCCCACCCCACCCCCCATACACGGGCGGCCCTATATAGAGGAAACGTTTTTTGTTATCCTTTTAAATCCTGACCCTAATTTAAACTTTCACAGCTTTACTTCACTGCCACGTCTTAAAACACATTCAACTGTGTTTAAGCTCAGATAAAATGACATCACATGGACAAACCTCTTTATTAGGAGGTTTCATAGACATGTGCAGCTTTTGGTTTTTCTGCAGCATGAAGTTCAGCTGAATATTGAGGTTTTTGGTTGCAATGTGACAAAATGTGAAAAGGTTGGATGGGCATGAAAGCTTTTAAAAAGGAATGTTTTCTTGCCCTTGATTTATAAAAAAAAAAGACCCATACAAATCCTACTAGGAAAGGTCTTCATTACAGAAAGAAAAAACAGTTTGATGCATGATCATTTAGTTTAAACATCATTGTCATGTTTTTCTAAGCAAACAAACATCTAGAGGCGTAATCACTGTGTTCCATAAGGATTCCTGCCAAAGAGGCAGACCTCGATTAAACCAGCACCAATCCAGAGAACAAAGAGGGGCTCCGACGTCAATATTTCTGTTAAAACCATTTCTTCTTCACTCAATACACGCTTTAATAGGTTGGCTTTGTTTTGCACGGCGTCAAATAGGAGGAAAGAGCTGAGCTGAATAAATCTATATTAGAGTCTCTAACCTCTGATTGTGCAAACACTGTTTTGCCACTTAACACTGGGTGCTGGCTAATCATCAGACTCGCATATGACTTCTTCCTTCCTTTGCCCTAACTGAACACAGAGACAGACTGGTTTCTCAGCTGGTCCTAAATCTCCCTGTCAGAACATTCTTCATGACTAAGCTGAGAATCAGTTGTACAGGCGGTCAGGCAAAAGCCCTGGATTCAGAAGAAATGGACGATTTCAATCCATCAGCTGTTTGGTTTCTGCTTTTTTTTCCCAAAATGTTGTGATGTTGCTAACAAGCGTGTTTACTTTATTCCTCTCAGAGTTTAAGTTAAAAAGCTTATTCTGCTTCACGAGGACGGGTATCAGCTCCTCTGGTGTAAAATCAATAGTGCATTTCGGTCACCTTTAAATGTGATCAATGGGTCAACAACAGCAGCGGCTCCTCTGAAAGTCATAACTATCTATGTCAGAATATTGAAATAATGCATGTAGCTCCAAAGTGACCGTTAGGTCGGTGTCATGATGAGTGATGTCATGTTGAAATTATTGCCATCTTTGGTATAACGCTCTAAAATACTCAGTCTGACCTTAAGATGCCAGTCTTTAACGGCTTCATAACAAGGGACACATCTGTCCTAACTAAGCCTAGTTTATCGCTTTTGTGTTTGTTTTAAGATATTCAATTTATTTATTTCACCTTTAGTACAATTTAATAAAAGTGCTGATTTCAGTTGAGAATGTGGATAGTTTTAATTTAATCTAAAGCTGTTTGTTGACCTTGTCCTTGAGTGCCAATAAGTGCTCAGAATACTGCAGATTCCTTTAAACTATAACATCATTATATCTGTAAATTTATGTTCAGAATGTTGAGAGTAAAAACAAAAGAAAACCTGTTTAGGGGAAAGAAAAAATGAAATCAACCTTAAATGAAGTCGTCAAGAAGAATCTAAAGCTGATATGATGAAACTGCTCTTTATCCATTTTAATGACACTGTATGGGATTGTCTCTCTGCTCCGAAGTGCTCATGTTCTTTGAAAAAACAAATGGCATAGAATAAAAAGTGGATGCCATTTTCTTGTTCTTGCACTCCGAGGTTATCCCTGCCGGTTTTATATTAAACACTTAATACCGGCAACACATATTTTCAATTGTTGCACGCAGCTACAGCTCAGACTGTACAATGAACCGCGGGGTCTAAAAGTTCTCAGTTCACGATGTTTGTTCTCACGCTGTGCGACCCGGCGCCCTGATGCGATCTACCTGCTCACTAGGGGTGTAAATAATAATCGCGTTTTTATCGATGCATCGATCCAACAGCCAACAATCCGATACATCGACACGTCCGCAAGAGAATCGATTCATGTTTTATGTTTCCTCCGGTCTATTTTATCCTTTTGCTCCTGGGCGTAATTCTCCCTCCCGTATAACTGCGGTGGCGCTTCAAACCTTTTTGCCCTCCTACCTCGCTTCCTGGTTATACTCTTACAGCAGTGTGTTGCAGTGAGCTTGACACAGGCATTTTTGATTTATGCTCCAGATATTGAAGCGTGGTCTGAGCTACACGCTGTGGGTCTAGATCACGCCGGTGGGCGCGAGGAAGTGGGGGCGAGTGTAGTCCAACCACGGAGGGACATGAGGGCCAAAAAGAGCGGAGATCCAGGTGGAAAAGGTCCCAGCGTGCTCGCTACACCTCGCTTGTCTTCTAGCGGGTCAAACTTCACCAGTTGTTTTACCGCAATTTATACATAAAACAGACAAAAACAAAACAAGCCTCCTGTCTGTCACTGTCTGCGGTCAGCTGTATTTGGTAGAGGTGCAGCGGAGCCGCCTCTCAAAGGGGCGGGACGCCTGGAGCCGAGGTTCTGCATTGCACTCATTTTGATGCAACTTTTCTACTTTTTGTTATTTGCTGTTGTTTCTAAAAAAAAAAAATGCATAACGATATTACAGCTTTCATTGATTTATTTCAAACTTGAAACTTGGTTTAGCCTGTAAGGTGTAAATAAATAAATAAATAAAAATTAAACGATTAAATCGAATCGAATCGTGGTGTATTCTTGAGTATCGAAAATAATCGAATCGTTGGGTCAGAAAATCGATACTGAATCGAAGATAACCATGATGGATGTGATTTACACCCATACTGCATCACCACTGCACGCCTAAAACCAGATGGGACTCAGCTCCGAACGGCAGTGATGCCATGCCGTAAGCTACTCCGACCCGTCTAAAAGTAGAAGAGGAAAATATGAAGCTCACTAGAGTGAAACGCGTGCTGCCTTGGTGATTTGTGCTACTTTGGTGCTGAAAGCCCTAAAAAGAAAGGCGGCATCGACGTTTATTTGGACAAAGACATGGCTGAGCAAATGTGGCTACTACGGTCTGTCAGTTTTACAGAAAAAACTCTATTTCACTCATTGCCCCCCCCGCCATGCTTCTGTGTTTTCCTCTGAGAGGAAGAAGAGCGATTCGCCCACGACCACCTTACAATGGCCGACTTTAAAACATGTTTGATTTTCTCCGGACCTTACGATTCCTGATCGGTAGGTGGTCGTTAGAGGCCTGGGTATGCCCCTTGGTACCCGCTGTACGATCAAAAGATTCTCGCACGACTTGAAAATCGGCCCAAAAAGGGCAAAAAATCATACAGTGCACGCCCGGCTTTAAGGAGCAACTCATAAACTTGGGTCATTAGTTCTCATAGATATTAATTTTGACTGTTATTCTCTGTTTGAGTAAAAAAAACACTTAATTATGTCTTTACCAACTATCCACACTACAAAATGAGTTTTAAAAGTATCTACACAGTAAAAAAAATTTTATGAATTCAGAGTTAACTACTCCTTCTAAATGGAGTATTTATAACTATTATGAGTGTATAGTTGTAAATATATGCTGTCAGTTGCCCGCCAAATTAAAGCATTGTTCTTTGATTTTTAATAATCAACTCAACTCTGAAAAACTGACACTGACTATACAGTAAGTTTTGCACTAATTTAGAATTGGACCAAATGTTACGTGAAACCGAGTTCTAGTAGAAGTTGTTTTTTTATTGTGAATGACTCATTATGATGTTGGATTAATATTGGTATCGTCAGTTTTCAAAGCTGCAATATCGGTATCATATCGGAAAAGGTTTAATCTGTCTGCCCTCATTGTGTCCCAGTCATCTTGGTTCCCATCGGCTCTTTTTCTGGCCTGATGCCCTGTAGGGCTACTCTGGGGCCACCCACATCTGCTGTTGAGCATATTTTCCTTCTGAAGGAGCTTTTTAATTCCATTATATTGATTGATTGATTGATTGATTGATTGATTGATTTTTTTATCTCATAGTGGAGAAATTTACTCGTTACATCAGATCAAGAAGTCAAAAAGAGAAGATGAAGGTGATAAAGGAAGAAAGAGGTGCATGGGATATATACAGTATATGCATCTCATACAGGTGTGGAAGCAGACTTCAAGGAATTACTGTAAATCTTCTGTGTTATCCGTTTTTTTTTTATTTTATTTGATCTCTTTTTCTAAGGTATTTCCTGTCTTTATCTCTTTCTCTCTCCCCATAGATCTTATCCCCTCTTTCTTTCTCACCTCCCTTTCCGTCTCCGTGTCCGTTGTATTCACGTGTACTCCCTAAATAAAATTTAATATACAAGTTGTCAGGTCTAAGCACCTAAAACATCATACATACATATAAGGAAAGAAAGAAGGCACAGAGACAATCAATTTAGTTACAATCTCCACCCCACTCTGCAGTCTTTAGCTTTCTCCTCGCTATTTATGAAGAAAAGGGGATGTCCTTAATTACACCAGCTGAGGTTTAACTAAAGGGAAGGAAGTACAAAGCATAACTTTATTGCAACAGTCATAAAGGTCTAAACTGAATAAATAATTAAAACATGACACATAGAGAGGATTTTTTTTATTAGCTTCCTCTCTTTTACAGCCTACTGGACCGGATGGATGGATTTTTAAGCGTTTGATATAAATGGAGATCCTCTTCCCGCTGTGTTGCTTTAATAAATCACTACTTGGATAATTTGATGATGCTGACATATTTCTGTTTTGAAAGCAGTCATCAATAGTGTTTTTTTAATATATAACTCAGAACTCCAGTGATGGACTGAATTTTAATCCTCCAGCCAGATCAGCGTTAGTATGCATGGTTCACCTCTGGGCTTAATTAATGTAGCCCAGCCCTCTGGACCTTTCAAATAGGAATTGACTAATTGCTGATTGGTAGACGGCCGTTTCCTATTTATTTTAATCTGAACACCCTGATAAATATGACATTTCAAATAAGCTTTAAAAATAAGCAGAGCAAAGTAGTCTGACAGCATTATTTATTGAGCTTCTATTAAGTTTTTAGTCCGTACTGTTTGTTTATTTCTTGTCTGTAGTGATTATTTCCTCTTGATTTGTTTTTCTATTTCCAAATCAGTTCTTTTGTTTTTCTCAAATTTCACAAGCCTTTGAGCATTCAAGACCCTGTCATGAAATGCAAGCCACCTGAAGTGCTGGGATCACCAAGACAGCAGCACTTGCCAAAGGATGGTTAAATCCCCTCTTCCTCTTCTCTCAAGCTGGATCTTTTTAACCATATTCTATTCTGTTTTTTCCTCAAAAATAGCTCGCTCCCCATTGGTCTTCAACTGTTCGCTCTCGCAGTGTGCACAGTTGCATGACTTTTTGTGAGCTGTGAGGAGGCAGAAAAGCTATATCTGGCTCTATCAGAGTGAAAATGTCAGGAAGTGTGTGAAAGGAAGATCTGTCTGTCATTGCTCAGTGAATTCACCTGATCTTTCAGCCTTTTGCTTTGCCAATATCTTGGTGTTTTTCTTTTCTTGTTTGTGCATTCATCTTAGTTCTTCAATCTCTGAGTTTGTTTGCTCGCTTGTTTGTGTCTACATTTGAGAAGAAGAAGAAGAGCATGTCTGCGTATGAATTGCAGACAAGTGTTTGACTTTTTTCACACAGATCTTATTCTGTTTTTCTTCTTCAGTTCATTTTCATCTCTTTTGTGCACCACCCGTCTCTCAGATCTAAACACTGAATTCTTTCGTTACCATCTGTCTGGAGGTAATCTTGGAAGCACGCCTTGGCCTTCTGAGACCAAATATAGCACGGAGGATTTTCATTTTTTTTTTCTAGAACTTGCATTATTTTTCAATACCCTTCATTATTTTATTTAGATTTATTTATTTATTTGACAGGGACAGTGTACATTAATAAGCATTCCTGCGAAAGTGCACCAGAGCTGGCCAAAAAGCTATTTTTTCATTTGTCGTTCCTGGACAGATCTTAAATGAATAAATATCTGTATGTATAATATATATATATATATATATATATATATATATATATATATATATATATATATATATATATATATATATTATTAGGGCTGCAACAACGAATCGTAAAATCGATAAAAAATGGACTTTTTAAGCGTTGGCTTAGCGAATTTCATCATCGATTAGTTGTGTCGCCGCGATTCGTCATCCACACGCCGTCGTCATCACTGCCACTCGATTGAAACGGGGCCAAGAAATAAAAATACAGCAAGAGGCGAGGCAAGCAGCGCCCGCTAGGTGAGAAAAGGCTGTTTTCAAAAGCTGTTCTAATGACCGATACCGCAAGCGCAAGCTGCGTCTCAATTCGCAGACAGCCTGCGGCTTTCTAAAGCGAAAAAAATGTCGGTAACATGCAGCTTTTGCTAAAAACAAATGAACATGGCGCGGAAGCACCACTGTTATGATGCAGCACCTGAAAAGAAAACACGTTGGAGCCTTCGATGGCAGTGAAGAGAGCTGATCAGCAGGGTGAACGGCCATGTTTGTTTGGTTTTAAAGTGGGGAAACGTAACGTTAGTTTCTCAGGTAGCTCATCTGATGCTTTCCTTACCGTGTTAGTAGGTTACAGACAGTGATAAGGTTGGCTACTTATTTTACTTTTCTTTAATTTCATTTGAATTAGCTTAAAGCAGCGTTTATATTTTCTTTATAAATAAATTAACTTGCAAATTATGAGGGGCAAGGCTTTTAAAGTTTAAATCTTCTGGCAAAGATAAAGATAAAAAGAAGATCCTGCAATTTATGGAAGTAAAGCAGAATAAAATCCAGCAAGATCAGTAATATGTCAATTAATTATCTGCCACATTCCCATGTAAATATCTGTCTGTCTTTGGAGGATGTGTTTTTTAGCACCCTAGTTCTCTCATTTTTATTCCAAATACAATTTATAATTTGAATCACAGGCTATTTTTTTATCTCTATGGGTTCAGTATTTTCTCAAGTAGCAACTTTAACTGCTATACTTTCCTGTCTTAAAGGCAGAACTCTTCTAGTCTAAAAATTCTCATTTGTTGAAATGGGGGCCTATTGTTTTTGAACCCCTTAGGGGCTTTAAAACAAAATGTTTTTTTGGTGCTTTATGAAACAAAGTAGCCTATATTTTGTGGATGTACAGCTACATTTCTCATGTAGTTTGCGTAAGTTTTAACACAAACATTTATTTATTCATATTGCACCAGTACAGTTAATGAGCAACCTGTACTTGTGTGCTTGTTTTATTCTGTCTAAAATGTTTATTTTTTGTCCGATTCATCGATTAATCGAAAAATATAAGCGTCCGATTCATCTATTTTTAAAATAATCATTAGTTGCAGCCCTAATATATATATATATACTTAACCTTATATATATATATATATATATATATATATATATATATATATATATATATATATATATATATATATACATATATATATATATATATATATATATATATATATATATATATATATATATATATATATATATATACTTATATACACACACACAGCAGATTTTTCCAAACAGAAAAATGCCAAATTCTTTGAATGACTGTTTTGGAACCCTGTGTTTTTCTGTTTGTTCACTCTAATTGGAAAAACGTTGGTATTAAGTATGGTTGTGTTCCATCCTGATGGAATCACAGTCGGCGTTCTCTACCAAACAGAGCGGTTTCCATTAATTTGTGTACACATTTCCACTATTAAACATACATTTTCTGCTTAGACGCATGCAGAAACACACACGCATCAGTTAGCAGTTAGCCCCACGTATACTTGACACTGTATGTTAAGGACCCATCCAAAGACTACTGGTGTGGGATGAGAGGTATGAAAAGTGAGAGATTACTCACCCTTTCCAATACGCCAACGCATGCACACATATCCATACTCACCTCCTTCCCTCAAATCTCGCCTTGTCCCCGTCATGTGATTCAAAACAAAAATCCCTCTCTGCCTTCTGAGGCCCACACGTTCTCACTGCGACGCAGTAAGGTGCACATTATGGGTCTAAGTAGCTCTGTAGCAATGTCACCTAGCCAAGTCCCTTCCTAATCAGGCCACTTACACACACAGAAAACCCACATGCACACTCTTTGCGGAGGCCATGTGTTGGGACGGTGATAGAGGGTTGGCAGTTGGCAGACAGACAGCAGACGCTGTTCTTCGACATCAAACGTCTCAGAGCAGAATCTCACTTTCATGCCTACTCACTCCCCCTGTGTCGCACACACACACATCCGCACAGACACACACCAACACACATTTTCTTCTGATCTTCCTGCCAAAACTCAAAGAGTTGAGAGGACTAATGTGCACTCATGAGCATGCAAGCACACAATGACATGCAGCCAAACATTCTAAAGTCTTGATCTATATTTCGTCAGATGCTTTTGAAACTGCTTCATGAGACGCAAGTTCAAGTTCTATGTGTGGCTGGAGGAATGGCAATAGATAAATCTCCAGACTCATGAGGTGTCAAGTAACAAAGTAAAAATACTTTGTTACCTTATTTAAGTAGAAATGTCAGCTATCTATACTTTACTAGAGTAATTGTTCTTTTAGACAACTTTTTACTCTCTACTCCTTAGATTTTTAAAATAGATTTGTTAGTTTTGTTTCATTTAAACTCATTTTCATTATGGCCTGTTGGTATTGAAAAAAAGTTCAAATCCATTAAAATTATTATTTTCATCCAGGCAATTAATTTCTTTGTGGTTGGACTTGGTGCTGCCCCAACTTGTTGTTCACAACGTACCAAAATAAATAGTTGTTCAACATGTTTCCATTACAAAGCTAAGCTGCACTAGCAGCTTCCTCGAAATGTAGTGGAGTGGAAAGTTATAAGAAACCCCCAAAAACGGGGGTGGACCCCTTCGTCCGTTTCAGTTTGCATGTTTTCAAAACAACAACAAGGCTTTGTTGGGCTACTGTGTAAAACCTGGAACTCAACGCTATTCCTGACATTTTGAATTAGAAAAAGCTTCCTGGATGGGAAGAAATGTCTTCAAAACTTGGAAGCGAAGTCCAGTGGATTGTTTTAATTGTCTTTTTTTTGGGGATTTTTTTATCTAGGAAAACCAACTGATTGCATCTGACTCATTGACTCTTCAGCAATCCCTCACACACTAAGCATGCTTTTGGCGACAGTGGAGAGAGGAAAAACTCTTGAACTTGGGAAGAGCCTCCCAGCAGAACCAGGCTCAGTGTGAGGCCATCTGCTGAGGCCCGCAGGGTTCAAGGAGACAAGCAGACATAGAAAAGCAAAGACAAAAGGCGGCTGTCAACCAGCTCACAGGCGGCCCGTCAGGAAACACACAGCCAGGCAGGCGGCCGAGCCAGCTCATGTCAGAGGATGAAAGAGCACATCAGTTGGTCACAGTCAGAGAAACAGGACTACACTGGAAAACAGGCCAGCTCAACATCTAGAAACAAGGTGTTGATGGCAGCTTAGCTTGGCTGATATTTCTCTCCAGGATGGAGTGCAGCCAAACAGGAACAGACCGATGGAAGCTACTATGAGAAAAAAGCAGAAGAGCAGAGCGTTAGAGGTGAACTAACAGATTCTGCAGAGTGGGAGAATAGAAGTCTACTGGAAAAATCTAAATCTAGATAAGTCCTTTTCTTAAAATAAGTGCATTTCTTCTTGAATTGAGGAAGTAAAGAGACATTTTGCCAATGGAACAAGACGATTTAGATTTAAAAATAAGAAAACACAATTACATTGTCTTATTCCAAATGCATATTATCTAATTATCTTATTTTTAGGGTAAAAATACTAATTCCATTGGCAAATTATCAAATTTACCTATTCAAATCAAGGGTAAATACACTTAATTTAAGACATTTTTACTCATTTCTAGATACTTTTTTGGAGAATAGAGATGAAGCAGAATGATGAAAAAGGGGTCCCTATGTCCTCCAGCAGTCTAAGCCTATAGCAGCAGAACTATAGAGATAGATCAGGATAACCTGAGCCACTCTAACTAAGCTTTATCAAAGGGAAAGTTTTAAGCCCTAGCCTTAAGTAGACAGGGTGTTTGAGTTGGAAAGAATAACATGCCAAAAGATGAAATGATCAAGTTAAAAGGATTAATTAAAATACTTTTTATTTTATAATCAGTTGTTGTACGTCCCACTTCTAGGCAGTCATTAATTCTTTTAACTGAGGGGGAGATAAAAATTCCCAAAGCGGAACACAAGTCAAAAACAAAGTTTGGGAACCACTGCACTACATATAACCAGCACTAAGAGATGTTTCCTTTAAAAAATAAACCAGGGACTAGATTATGGGACTGCTTCATTGAGAGAACATGTGAGCAGAAATTAGAACAGCAGTTTGCGTCTTGATTGAACCTTTACTCAGCTCCACTTAATAATGTAACAGCCTGCCTCTGTCCTGATGGATGGGTGTCTACAGACAGTGATTTAGCGGTCTAAACAGAGAAGATGGAGAGATGCGGCACAGACATGACTGATAAGATGAAAAATGATTCATCGACTCATCTTGGCCCAGCAAGAGCCGCAAATAGAGCCAAGGGTGGTGGGCGAAGGAGAAGAAGCTGGCTCCTTTTACCAACGGGAAGTTTGGAGGAGGATTTGAGAAGTAAGTCAGTGTCAGAGGAAGTGAACCAACCTGTGGACTGATGATCACAGACATGCTGCACTAGAATGTGTGCTCCAACCAACTCCTGATACACTATGAGCACGCACGTTACTGTAACCTTGACGGGAGCCTGTGTAAACACGCAGCCTGGATTCAGAAAGTATCGAACAGCCTGTTTTTATTCTGCGCTGATTTTAAGGCGCGTAGCGCTGGTATCCGTAAGCAGCATCTCTAGAGGAAGTTGATCGGGGCTCTCCGCCCTTCAAAGTCATTTGGAATTCATCTGCAAGCCTGACCCTGACAGCTGTTTGTTTTTCCTCTCCGGAGAGGAGAAGCGCAATGGATGGATGGCAAGAGGGGTGTGGTTAATGAATGAGAAAGTGACAGATATTGAGGAGGACAGAAGAAGAATGGGAGTGAGACTTGGGAAGGAGGCTGGGGACGGTTTCTGCTGGTGCCCCTTTGTGGTCTCGCTGCTGCTTTTGGTTTGTGGAGCGTTTGAGGCGCGCAGAACAATAAAGCTACGCTCTGAAAGACTTCCATTAGTATCCCTCACAGACCACTAGTTTAAAAAGTGTTGAATCTGTTCAACAGCGTGAATACAAAGCAGGGCAAGGCAGCCGAGATAAAAGGACAGAGGGGTCTCCGAGCAATCCCTCTGTGTAAATATAGATTTTTCATAAAAAGAAAGCAATTGTATTGTATTACTGTGTCTTTTGGGATCTGAATGAAAGAAATAAATAATAAAGCCTCTAGAGTTGACTGTGATGAAGTGGCAACCAAGTGGGATGTAGAAATGTTTTGCTTTTGTTGCGCTGGGTGTAGGTGGATGTGAACACGGCCGGAGAACAAGAAGGAAGGATGTAGGGAGATGATGTCTGTTAAAGGTGGAGAGGATAAAGGAGCGAGGCATAGGTGAAAGAAGACTCTTGATTTGATACATAGGCAGAGAGGGCCGGTGTCAGGGGAACCACGCTCTCCTATTTTTATACTCCTCCTTTTGGGAGCCCCTATTCGCTCCATCTATCCATCATAATGACGGAAACCCCCAAACTCACTTGTTTCTTCTTTTTTCCTGCCTCTTTCACGCCTCTCTGCATCCCTCTATTTTGTCCCTTCTATTTCCTCGCTGTGTGGAAAATTTTCAAGGCCTTCATTTAAACCGTGTGCGTTCAAGGCTTTCAGAGAGAAAGTGCTTATTGACTAGCAATAACTATTTAAAGTATGCAGAGCTCCACCTGATAATGAGTTCCCACTCAGAATATAGTGCTTTTCCTTTGAGGCTAAATGATCCTCTCACAAATTTTTGTGGTCTTTCATAGGCTGTCACAAGGAATACATTTGGCCATTGCTTGTGCGTATTGATCTGTGTGGCTCAGCCAGTGTAATCTCTCCTGTCTACCCAGTAAGGAGCCGGCCCACATAATTGTCACGCACTCTACCATATAGGCTTGTGCGATCACTTTTTTTTATTCTGCTTTGATTCTTTAAAAATATTGTCATAAAAGGTTTTACCTTCTGTACAACAGGCTTGTGTAGTTGCATAACTTAGCTTGTAAACTTTTCTGCATATTTCTTATTATTTTAGGCAATTCTTATTATTTTAGATTTGCTTTTTTAGCTTCTCACATTATAAGGTAAAAAAAATTGCATTAAACATCTTCTATTTTTTCTGTTTCAATGCAAAAACTATCTTGAAAAAAGTAAAAATTTCTTAAATTAAGTGTATTCATCCTTAATTTGAGTAGGTAAATGAGATAGTTTGCCAATGGAATGAGTAATTTTACTCTTAAAATAAGATAATTAGATAATATTAACTTGAAATAAGACAATGCAATTGTGTTTTCTTATTTTAAGTGTAAATTGTCTTGTTCCGTTGGCAAAATGTCTCTTTTACCTCCTCAATTCAAGAACAAATGCACTTATTTTAAGAAAAAATGACTTATCTAGATTCAGATTTTTTACAGTGTTCAACTAAGATTTTGAGACTTTTCTGACTCCATATCAGACTTTTCATTAAGAAACTTGCGCTGCTTTGCTGAGCTCCGATAGCTCAGTGTGAAGCAGACAATCCAGACTCCCAAAAACGTACTTTTTGATTTATAAGAGCTTGTTTATTTTTTCCATTGCACCCTCATTTTACTCGCCCCTTGAGACCATCCTGATCTCGCGAGCTTTCAAGGTTTCACGCTAATCAGTCTGGGAGACTCTCTGTTAAAAAATTTGGAGCCGATTCACCAAAGCGAGCGTCCAATCAGCGTTGGCTTTGAGGCGGTTGAGGTGTGGCGCAATGAAATAGCGCCAGTTCAGTCTAAAGAACATGGCGGCTTTCAGCCGATGAAACTAGCGTTAAGCGTGGCTATCGAGCAAGTTTTATGGGAATTACAGAGGATTTCTTCACTGAAAGAAGAGCAAAAACACTGCTCTGGAGGCTTTTCTCAGAGGAAAAGATGTTTTTTGCTCTTCTCCCGACTGGTTTCGGCAAGAGTTTGATCTATCAATTGGCTCCTCTTAAGTCATCGCTCTGTTAGTGTCTGTTAGTATCATTTTACTGCCTAAAAAATTAAATATTTTCACCCACTCCCTTGCAATGCACTCATGGACCACTAGGGGAATAAGTCTACCCCCTGTTGGGAATCACTGTTCTATATTGGCACATTTTAGAAAAATAAAGGAGTTACAGTAGATATGACAGGAAGAAGAATTAACCACAATTACATGCTCCATTGGGTTTGGCCTCTAATAACCATATTTTCACCCAAATAATGTGATGATGATGTCATTTTTCTTTATGTGTAGACGGTGAAAATTGTTCATCAAGCCCCCATTTTGAAGAAAAGCTGTTTTAAAATGTGGGCCCACATAAGAGCTTTGTGTTTGTTTGCAATTTCATATTTTTGATAGTTTTTTTTTTTTTTCGCTCCACTGTTTCTTTGTCAGAGTTTCACAAAAGTCCTTGCTGAAGGACCATCAACTTAATTTTCTTCTTTGGAGAGGAAAAAGAAAATTACAAACGCATGAAGAGGTTGTAATTTGTGGCTGATGAAGCTCTCACTGTCTCTTTTTCTGTGTTTTGTCCTCACTGTTTTATTTGCCCAGGCTTTCATTCATCTCTCCACGCAGGCTGTGTTTACCATGTTAGGAGGTTTTGTGAGTTATTGTCGGCCTGCTTTGTCTTTCTGTTTGCCTTTTTACAATCCCTCAAAACTCCTCAGATCATCCTTTTCCGCCACAGAGGTGCAGGTTGTGTCTTTTTGCTCCAGAACTGACAGCACCTTTTTATTAAGTATTGATACCCGACGTACATATAAATATGCGATCACTTTATGCCAAACTTGAATGTTTTTTAACATTATTTTATTTATTGTGCAGGACTATAGGATGGATTGAAACCAGGGGGGGGGGCTATAAATTCAAAATAGACGTAAACCAAAAACCAATCAGAAGTATAGTAAGGAGACATTTGAAAAAGGAGGCACGAAAAATGTACAAAGCATTAGCCTCGCTACATGCAGTTAGCCAAGCCGATTTTGATGTTTGGCTGATCAGGTCCAAACGGTTTCACCTCCAGCTTCTCTCGGTAAGTTTGCTTTCCTCCCGCGACTCGGCCTGTAAATTAGATGCACTTCAGCTGTGACGACAGTTCCTGTCACCACAGGGCACACTAGAGCTCCGCCCTGAGCTCTCCTAAACATCTATTTGCAGAGGAGCTACTGCACAGTTGCTAGGCAACAAAGCGTACGGGTAGTGAAAGCCGGAGAAGTCTGGACCTGTTTAAATACATCGGTCTCCCTTTTTTCATGGACCTCCAAGGACCCGGTCTACCAGGACGCAGCCTCTGAAATCGAACACCCCCAATGTATGTTCACTAGACGAGCAGATATGTCCTGGAACGAGAGCTCTCCTCGCAAAACATTATTGGATAAGTTGTGACCAATATCAAAGATGGTGCAGGCACCGTGCCGGGAGGCAGAGTTATGTGACCTACGGGGCAAAAAGTAGTGATCATCTGTCCGAATGGTCAGTTAACAGTGTTCACTATAAAGTCACTATATAGTTCCTGCACTATAGGGATTGAGGGATTTAGGGGTTAGGAGGGGTGGACATTCGGACACAGCCTATGTCATGGATTTGTTAAGTCCAGCCACTGAACCAGGTGAGTCCAGTTTACACAGTGAATAAAATAGTGCAGATTGGACTCACCTGGTTCAGAGGCTGAACACAACTAATACATGAAATGGAGATGACTTGATGGCTCCACATCCCCCATCTTTGCTCCACAGACTCCATCTTAATCACTGACTTAAAGTCATTTTAATACATTTATATTATTTATAAATCCTGGCAACCTGCCATAGCTTATAATAAAATGGAGAAACTTATTTCAGAAATTGGTTTTGAATCATTTTAAATCAATGGATGGAAAGATTGATGTTTTCAAGCATGTATAATACACCTTGCATGTTTATATCATAGGAAAGTTTTAGAGTAAACATAAAAATCTTCTAGTAAAATATGGGATTTCCAATTTATGGCAATATTAATAATTATATACGGGTTTTTCTGTCTTTACTTTGCACTTTCATTCAGGAAGACCAGTGTGTTTTACATCCATGATGAAACCATTCCTCTTCAGGAAGCCAGAAGCTTGTCATTTCTCATCCTTTCAGAGCAGCAAATTAAAACCAGTGTTTTGTCATCATATTTACAGCTGCAAAATGAAAAAGTTGTGTCACACATGACAGTGAGACTGTCAGATTGGATTAGGGGGCTTCGTGTTTAGAGCCTGTCAGCGGCTAACGCTCTGGTTTTGGCGCCTCCACCAGCTCGCCAGTCACAGCTAAAAAAAAAAAAGTTGTTGATAAACCATGATAGTGAATTTTGTCCAATATTTTTAAATCAATCAAAATTCATCACCAGAAAAGTAACTGTTGTGCTTCTGATATTATTTAGATTGGATCTAAATTAGGGCTGAAACGGTCAATTTGATGAAATAATTGTCAAGTAATTTAGGAATCGATTAATAATTAACTGGAGTATAGACTGTAAAACATACCTTTAGCTGACAGAGTGACCCAGTAACTATACCACGATTGTAAAAAAAAAATAAAAACATTTAGCGTTTAAGATTAAAAAAACTTTTTTGCCTGTCGATCTGCTTTATTCAGAACTCCTCAAATGGAAAAGTTTTAGTTTCACCTGATTTGATTTCATAAAAAATATTTTTAGGGAACCTTTTCCTATCTGATCATTAATCGATTAAACTAAAAAAAAAATCAACAAATTAATTTATTTGTAAAATAATCGTTAGTTGCAGCCCTATTGTAAATTCTATCAATGTTTAATGCCGACAATTATCTTAGGGGGAAAAAAGGCTTCAATTCAACTACGTTCCTTTACACCAAGTTCTCTTTGCTAGTCGTCACCAGAAATTCAGATTTTACTGATTTTTTTTTCAGGAGTAAACATTTTTTATTGCTAGGTAAAAATTTCCAGCATTCTCACCATCTCTAATAATCATTTGTCAACGATGCAGGAAAGATGTTCTTCCAAGATTTGGCTCCTGACTGGGAGCACTGAAAGACTGCACTGACAAACTGGCACAACATATTCTCATTATGAGTTTGTATGAAATGCGTGCGAAAAGTTATATGCACACTATGGCCCCGATGCGTTTTTGGAGCGTTTTTCCTCAAAAACCAGATCAGTGCGCATGCGCTGGCAGACAGAAAAAAAAAAAGATATCTACGGACGGACGTAAAATGGGAAAAACAGTGCAATCATCACTTATTCATGTCTCTAACTACGTTGCTTGCCATTTTATATCTTAGGGTTAGAGGTCAGGGTTAGGGCTAATTATGGTATATTCTACCATTACAAGTAGAATGAGTGCGTCAGATCGCGCTCTGACGAAAAAACACATCAAAAGCGTACGAAATTACGGTTACATAACTTTACGTACGATTTCACACATAATGAGAATAGGTTGACTGGCGAAACTCTGCATAGATGAATCTGCCATCGTTCACTTTCTTTTGCAGAAGAAAATCAGACGATACAATAAATCCAGTAGCAGCCATTCAAAATGGCCCTTCCCAGTACAAATGCCAGCTGAACTGCAGCCCACTTCCCACCAAGTCCCAGCAAAATCTCCTCCAACTTCCAGCCACTGGAGTGACCTCCTCTTGCATATTTTGCTTTTCCTCCACCCTTTCACTGAATTACAGGGTCTGACCAGAAGATGGCGCTTCTCTTTAGAGATTAATGTCCATAAAATTATGGAAAAAATCTGCTTCGCGTCCTTCAGATCTCGGCTCCCTGGGAGTTTCCGGACGGCTGTCAGCTGGAGCTTTTCCAACAAGAAATCCGCTGCCGCTTTAAGCTACGTTTTACAACCTTCATTTCTAAGTTTTAAAAAAGGAAAATAAATCATATAAGGAATGCGCTGAAGATGTAGTCCAGCTCAGAATAAAGCAAAAAGAAGCACTGATAATGTAGCGTTTAAATTCGCTAAAGAAGACATGCCTGTAGGGGACCAATAAGAACAGCCCGGAACCATTAATGAAAGTGGGAAATTTTGAATGGCTACTACTGTAGCAACTTAAACTGAGACAAGAGAATAGGATGAATATTTTATCTTATAAAAGTTGTGCCAATATGAAAAAATGCAGCTGCTGCTAAAACACAATAACCATGTGCAGTTTTGCCAGCTGGGAAGAAATAAAAACTATCCACCATCACTGGAGCGTTTAATCTGCAAACCAAATAGAAACAGTTCAAGCATATATGTGCACACTTCCAAAAAATCTCTATAGAGGCGCTTCCCTTTAATTTGGTTGAAAGGCCGACATTTCAGAAACAGTGCAAACTGTTGAGACCCAGTATGAATTGCCAGGGAAGACATAGCTGTCACAAAAGCAGCAATTCTGCAACTTTACAACAGCACAACAACACAGTTAAAAAGATGAAAGTGCAAAAGAACTGCAAACTCCATATTTGAATGAGAAGTCTGTGTATCTGTCACCAAGGTTTGAAGGAGTACAGTCTATTTATTTTGCACAGTTCAAAGTCAAACACACTAAATTGGCATTGCCTGTTTTTTTTTATGGCAGAGATAGAAATGTGGGTGCACAAGGTTAGTAGATAGAAACCTTTAGTAGATCAGGAACTATGCATGGCACCTTGAAAACTCACCCCCATATTGAAGCATGGTGGTAGTAGCAGCATGCTGTGGGGGGGGATTTTAGGGGCCTAAATATGAGCCAGTTCTGGAAGGAACAAAATGTTAGTGTTAGTGCAGATGACAACATAGAGTAGCAGACATTTAAAATGTTAAGAGTTATAATTATAAAATTATTGTTTGGGCATATGAAAACATTGAAGAAATAAGATGCTACATTTCTGTTCTGTGATTCAATCATAGGACAAAATAAACCTTTACGACCTGCATCCAGTAGGTCATGAGGCAGAGTCACACGGTTTTGTGGGACTTCCATCCAGCCAGATGGTTACACGTGGTTTTCTGTTTAAGACCCGCACCTATTATGTTTGCCAAACTGTTAATAAAAGGCTTTGCTGTGAAGGGATCTGAGAGAAAAGGTGCTGGTTGTGAGCCAGCAGCTTCTCTCCTGTGCAGAGGCTGACGTTGTAATATCCCTGTCTGTGTTTGATCATTTTCTGTCCTTCTTAATACAATTTCTCTGGATTTAAAACCCAACAATAAATTTCCCCACTTTCCTTAATGGGCCCCTTAGCTGGTTCCCTATAATTCCTTTTCAAATATCAATATTTGTACCAAAATATTCTTTCTGTCATGATTTGTGGGCCGGATATTGGATCAATCGGAATACATGAGGGTAAAAGTAAAAAAAAAAGTATTTGTTCCATACCTTTCTGATTCCTTATCCTCCACGAGACGGGTTGGTCGTTGGATCGCCAACTTGAAGAGAGAGGATTTGCCATCGAACTTCCTGGCCAGAGAAGAAACCAGCAATATGTAGCCAACATTTGGAAGAAGAATGTTTTCAAGGCTGACTTCTGATAATAGCAGCGTTGTGACAAACACCGTGATACACAACACTGGGACTTGATCAACAACCGATACCGCACCGTGACAATGTCACTAACCAGTAGGTGGCAGTAGTGTACCTCTTTGACAAACAGCCCCGGATACCTCCAGTAAAGCTGCATTCACATGAAAATTACTCTGAATTAAAACACTGATCATTTATTGAACAGGATGGAATAATTCCATTTTTTTTATTCTTTGAGAAGTTTTTGAATTCTGAATATGACCATGTAGTGGGAAAAGTATTCAACCATTTGTTCCAATGAAATAAATGAGATTGATGGATTTCACTCGGTCTGAACTTTATTTTCATATCTTTGCAAAGATAGAACAGTTCATCGTACGGCCCTTATTGCACGGTAATCAGCCCTGTTCTGATCTGGACAAATTGTGTTCCCCTTTACTTACAATAATCGAAACAAATTACAGACACTTTGGTTAAACAGTAAATTTTTTTAATAAACCTTGAGAAAGAATCTGGTTTGTTATGCGAAGGATGTATGTCTGGTCTAAAAACACCCACACACAGGGCAATTGTGTGGCCTTGCAGGTGAGTAATAGTGAGTAAATAACATTAATCAACATATGAAATAAGAGAAACTACATTTTCTGACCACACTGGACTTTTCCTTTAAGATAATATTATAACATAATTCTCTTAATGCAATAACTTTATTCTTGTATTTAAAAAAAAAATCTCTAGCCTGGTCCTTATATTCCATCATAACCACTGATTTCATGTCATTGTTTCTGAAAAAGAAAATAATTACAGTAAATGTTGAAATGTTGAGGTTATTTGAGTAATCTCTCAGTAACCTCTGCTCTAGGAAAACCTTCCCGTGGAGAAGGAGCTGGTGGCAGCAGGGTGGCTCTCCACACTTCTTGCACTGGGTGATAACCTTTTCTCACTTCCCCTTTTATTCCAGCAAATCCCTTCTTTTGGCATCTCATGAAACACGGCCCGTCCATGTGTGTCTGCAAGTGAAACAGTCAAATGAGCTCGGAGATGAAAGCCATTTCATGTAGTTGTTCTTGGACGTGAGTCAGTGTGTCTCTGGTACGGGGTTTAAATCTAAGGGTGGGGTACTAACCCAAAGCACTCCCCCTTCGCCACGCCGCCGCCTCAAAATCCAGTAACAATCCTCTTTTGCTTTTTAAATCAGGTTTTACAAACACCCTCCACTGCTCCGTTCACCCATGCGTCCCCTCAGCAGAGCAGATTTCAGTGATTTCAGTGGTGTACAGAATTGGTATTATTCCCGCTATCAGTTGCTTGGAACGTTCAGCTACTGTATTCCAGTACGAAGCGCACTTCTAACAGGGTTTTTAACATACTCAATTCCGTTTTGTGGAATTGTTTTTACACTGCTGAACAAATATCTCTCCAATCTGCTGTTGTCACATCGACTACCATATAAACCATGAACATGCAGCTTTGTTTTCCGTCGTAGTTAAACTCAACAGTGTGGAAAGTAACCAAAGTCCCTTTTGCAAAGAAAAACATCTGCTAAATGGTCACATCTCACTCTTGGAACCATAGCTAAGCCAGGCTTTACCTGGTGTTTGCCTCTGCTTGTGCATTTGTGCATCGTGCATACGTGTTTGGTGGCGCAGAAACCCCGGATAACCTCCTCTGTGCTTCCCAATGTCCTGTCTCTGAAGAGCAATGACCATTAAGCAGCTGTTCACTTCTAAAGCCACAAAAAAAAGTGGTGAGAGCTGCGAGAATGCAAATTAGCCCCCGATATGCGCCAAAACTCCTCCGGCGGGACAAACCGTTAGGTCAGACACACACCGAAGCTCGTGCAGAGCTGGTACATGCGCCGGCACATGCATCCATATCCTGGGAAAATGGACTCACACCCAGTTAGATTAGAATCCCTATTATGTCGTGCAACTATTCTCCTGAGTATCTGATGATGTGACTGTAACTACATTTCTCTTGGAACTAAAGAGAAGAGCAGTTAAAGGCCAGGGCATCTAAGTAAATAAAACCCCAAGTGCTAATTTCTGCTGTTCTGTTGTTTTCGAATCGTTTTCTCTCACTGGTTTAAAAAAGTTTGTCTCGTTTTTTCTGTAATTTCACATTAAAGGTGTGTTTGGATGGTGTGAAATCCTAATGAACTGACATTGAGGACAATTACTAGTTGGGTTAGTGAAGGATATCATCTCTCTTTAAATAAATATAAATATATGAAAAAAGTGCAGTAAATTGAAAATGAAGCAGGGAATTTATTATGCATCTTGAAGTTATCAAGCTGTTAACTATTTTTTTTAGTAAATGTAAACATGAACACAAGTGGTAAATACTTTAATCTAAATAATAATGTTAGCCTGCTATATCAGGGATTATTGGTAGGCTTATTGCTTGAAATGATCGTATTTAAAAATACAGTACAGGACATTTCATTTTATTGTTTTGTAAATTAAATGATAAATAGTGCAGCCATGCTGTTATTCGTAATAGATTTTAAAAACAGCGCCCTGTAAACTCGATATGAAGTTTGGGCCAGATCAGATAACTTGAAGGTTGAAGTCTTCACTCAACCTGCAGCAGAAAACATAGGAAAAAAATTCCAATAAGTATCCATCATCCAATCACTCAAATTCATCCATCCATCCATCCATCAGGTCTCATCCATCCATTCCAGTCCATCCACTCCATCAGTCCATCCATCCATCCATCCATCATCAGTCCATCCATCCATCCATCCACCATCCACCATCCATCCAACCATCCATCCATCCATCCATATCCATCCATCCATCCATCCATCCATCCATCCATCCAAACTATACCTGGCTCTTTATGCGTTGATCCACCACGGAAAACAATATTCAGGAAACTTAATGTAAGGTTTATTTCAGCATCAGAAAAACTCCAGTAAATTGCTTTGTACAAATTGTATCTGAAGATATTTTCAGTTCTCCTCCATTTTAAGGATGTAAGAAATATCTTGATTTTTCATGCTGGCTTTTTTATGTGTATCCCTACATGTGCATGCACTCCTTGTGCTCCCTAATAAGAGCTTAACCTTATTAATCACATTAGTGTGCAGAGGGTGGCGCTGGCAACACTTCCACAGACTCACATACTGAAGCATGCACACACAGGGAGAGGCATGTCAATCTGTCATTAGTTAATAGCTCATTAGCACAAGGTGATTAATTACTCTGTCGGATGGGGGGGGGGTGATTTGGAAGTTGGGGGGGGATGAGAAGGGCCATTGGGAACATGAAGACTTTATCCTAAAGAAAGCAGCCAGAATTTGGAGGGAAGAATTGGTGTAAAAATGGTAACCTCCTCTCACTTCCCCGTAGGAAAGTTCACCACCATCGATTTGTGGCGGAATATGCTAGAAAAGCCTGTGCATGCGTGAGCGTGCGCACGTGCACAACCCACCTTTCTCCTCGAGGTGTTTTGCTGGCCTGTGTTTTTTCCCGTGTCTCAAGGGGATCAGCTGTAAAGGTTAACTAGTCTTTTCTTAAGCTTTCAGTCTCATGACAAATGACCATGTTCAAGCCATGGGGCACCTTACAGCACACCCCCCCTTCCTCCTCCCCTCTCACCTGCGATCTCTCTGTGTTTCTCTTCAGGAGGCAGGAAGCATAGAGGCAAAAACAAGCCAAACTAGACGGATGGGAGTAGAATATAGGATAAGAAAGAGAAAGAAGTTGTGAGTCAAAGAGACAACTGAAGAATTGGAGAAATCTTAGAAATAACGGGCTTGGATTGCATAAACTGACTACTTTGAGTTTTCGAAACCATACTCTCCCCAGAGCATACAAGAAGAGAGAATGTAAATGTGTATAAATTGCCTACACAGAGATTTGACTTGATGTCGGGTCATTAAGTGATGCTTGCTCATCTTACCTGTGACCTTTCCATAAGCTCCCTCTCATTGTTCCTTTAACACATTCTTCAGCTTCCCTTGACATGTTTTCCACTCAGCCCTGTGTCCTCCATGCTCAATTACTGCAGCGCGGACGGACTCTGGTGAATCACAGAGCGCGCGAGGTTCAACGTTGCCCTCATATACACCCAATATATATGCTTATATAGATGTGCCAGGTATAATGACGCTGAATGGCATTGATAAATAACCAGCACCTGAAAGAGTCTACGTTTTGCTTTAGCATGTACTGTACGTGTTCGTACACGTGTATATGTGCACGAGCGTGTGCATGATGGAGTATTACAGGGTGTTGTCAAGAAAGCAATTTGCTTCTGTCTCAGATGGGTCTTTTATCATGACGAATCGACATGGACCTCATCTAGAAATCCACCGTCTCTTAACCTCCCCTATCCACACACGTACACCCCCACATGTGCTTGTAACTTTATTATGCCAAAGTCACACTCACAAACCGACTCCCTTCCTCCCGATTTTGTCTCTTCTCTTGCTGTAAAACAAAAACAAAAGTCCCCTCTCTACAGCTTTAGGTTGGAAGCGTTTGTTCTGAGAGGGAAAGTCTGGCCTGTTGCGCGCCGCTCCTGATTACCGTATACCAACACACGGATGTGGGTGAAAGCGGCCCGGCAAACGTGCGCTACGGGGGTGGCTTTGGCGTGTTGCGCGGGAGTAATTGTGTGACACGCTGAGGATGATAGATGATGTCTTGGAGTGTCACACGAAGAAACAGAAAACGAGGCTGACAGCGGTCCTCTAGAGAAGTGGCTCAGGGTTTGTCCTTTAACATTAATGTCCTCCTCTCTCTTCAGTTACTCAGCAAAACATAAATATATAAAATATTTCTGGTCCAAAATGAGACAGCGGGATATCAATCTGCAGTATTTTCAGTGTTTTATGCAAAGATTTCCTTTTGAATCATTTTGTATGTTTGTTTCCCAGAATTGTTTTTCTTTTCTTCATATTATTAGAGGCTCAGTTTCTCCTGCTGCCGTTCAAATAATCATCTTCCTCCTTTGAAAAAACATCTAATGCAGATCTAACATTTGTTTAAACAATCATTTAATAGTGTTTGTTCTAACTGTGGAGCCATTTTTTGAGATAAGAGTTCTTTTATGTCAGTGGGAGTTTGCTTTAGCTGGAGGCGATGGGACCAGATAATTTAGATTTATGCTAAACCGCAACACCCTAACAGTTGTATATCACTACAAAGGAGATATTAACTGCTTATAACCTTTAGAAAAAGATGGTTTTAAATAACTCTGAGCTCTTCCTTTATCTCTTTGTATGTTTGACAAGTAAAAACAAACCAAAAATGCAGATCAGCAGTCAAGTATGAATATTTTATTGAATCAAACCATGCTTTATTCCTATAAAACTGAATTCTCAAAAAATAAACAACTAGACTGTAATAACTTTTAGAGCTTTTTTTTTAGAGCTTGTCCATGATTTCACTTATACCTTACAAGCATGCACAGCCTCTACTAAACATTTTCAGGTCTGACCTTTTAGCCGCTCTGCATATTCCAAAAAAAGTTCAAATGTGTTTAGTATGAGCAAAGCTGATCCTCTAAGACAGGAACAAAGTGATTTGCTTTTGCATTTTAGCAGATAGTGTGTGCAAACTTTTTTTTTTTTTTTGTGGCGTATTTGCCTTCATTTAATGTCCAAACTACTGTCCGACCAAACCATTAATTGGACCAAACCAAATTAATGGGTGTGAAGGTAAGTGCGCAAGTGCCGCAAGGTAATTCCATTTGTATAGCACACCAGTACAAAGACAATGCAGTAAAGCTTTTTGACGCTCAACGCCAAAAATATATAAATGCTGCTGAAACATGTCCAGTTTAACAAAAATCAATTAAAATATGTTTTAGCGAACCGCTTAAACCAGAACAGCCTAAGGCTAAGTAAGGTGCCATTCAATCCGACGTATTTATAGCAATATCACAAGGAACAAATACAATGTTTCCAAAGTGCTGCACAGAAAAGATAAAATAACTAAAATAAATAAAAGTAAATAAAATAAAATAAAATCACTGCACGCACAGGATAAAAATATGCATGTGTATACATAAAATCAACACTCTACATGGTGTCAAAAGCCAAAGAAAAGAGGTGAGTTTTAAGAAGAGTTTTGCTAATAGAAGGTTATGCTAATAGAAACTTTTACCATATGCAGTTTTCCTAATATGAGACTCAAAAAGAGTGGAAGTTTTTGCCACTGTGGAAAAACGAGCTCCATACAGACACTGGAAACTATCGGAGCTCATTGTTGCCACAAAGGAAGCGTTGGTTCAAGGCAGGGAATGGACTCTGTGACTCTGTGACCATGTGACCATGTAAACATTTGTGGACCATCAGAAATAAAAATAACAAGGAAACAATGTTTCAGCAGCTGAGCACAAATGAACGCAACAAGATGGTGGACACTTTTTTGTAGAAGTAGATCAAAATGAAAAATAATTATGGTAATTAAATAAATAAAACAAATAAAATATCAAACGAGCCTGCAGAAAAGGGGCAGAGGTCCAACACAACTTTCTTATGTTTTATATTATATGTTTTTATATTTAACTACCTCATTTTTTTAACTTTTGTTTGTACCACTGAGATCATCTACCTCTGTAAACTGATCTTTAAATGTTTTTCTATTGTAATTGTTGTTGATTTGGCCATTTCCTGATTATTGCTGGCTTAAAACTTCACCTTCCTTTTATGAAAACTTTCAACTTCCTGTTGAACACACAGTCCGCTTATTTTAATGCCTGTTACCCATAGATCACCTGCAACACCCCAACTTAATGAATGTAAAAAAAAAAAGATACACAAGTAATTTAGCACCCCTTATTCTGAATCTTTAAACAACAGGCCTTAACACCCACCTTTTTATAACTTGAGCACAAACGTATTGCATACCAAAAATGCCATTGGCCAGTAAAATGACAATAAAATTCCCACATGCTTGTGATATATCTCTATATATGTGAATCTATTTGTCCTGTGGGTTTATTAGTTTAGTTTACAAGCAGAATAATAAAGACCAAGAATGACGGTAGGAAGGTCAGAGATAAAGTTAGGGAGAAGTTTAAAGAAGAGCTAGATTATAAAACAATATCTCATGATTTGTAAAAACAAATCTTAAGTCCGTGTAACATATAACATAATGTGGGCTTGTTGAAAATCTCTGACAGGGACATCAGAACAAATCATTAACTTTCAAAAAAACCTGTCATGATTTCTATTCAAAGATCTGAATCACATGCAGCAGCACTAAAACAGAGAGAATAGGGAAAAGATTTAAATTGCGTTTTATTTACAAGGAGAACAGAGAGCTATCCAGTGTTGCTCTAAACACGTCAACCGAACTGGAAGCAGCCTAGAAAGATGGCCGCAGTTAGCCCAGTTCCATCAGCGGGAAATTAGTGCCCTTGTGACTTAGCGCAGCACCTTAGGCCGCAAGTAATCGCCACATTTCCAGTGCGCCCCTTAATAACCCAGTCGCAGCGTGGCTTTCGTACCAGTGAATGCGTCTTAGTTCAAGGAGGCCATGGTGCGGCCTTCACCCAGATTGGCGTTGTTCCTTGGTGAACGGAGCAGCTGAGACTTCCTGCAGTACTTGAACGGGTTATAGTGGAGATGAAAGTTCCTTGCTCTGAGAGAAGCTCCAAAACAATCCTTGTGGGGAAAACTTGATCCAAAGCACAAACTGGAATCCTCAGCTCAGTTTGGTGCTGAGACTGAGTAATTCCTTCCAGGGGAGAAGGTAACCAAAACATCCAGTTTGTGCAGTGATGCACTTCGCTGCCGAGAGGCAAAGACAAAAATGCAGTGGTGGGTCAAAACTCAGGTAGACAAAACCCAGTTCTGACTCAACAAAAACTCAGCTTGGGTAGAGTACCCAAAACTGGCAAACACTCTACGAGGTAGTGGCAGTCAGCAGCTTAAGAGTCCTCCTCATTGCTAACGCAGGCAAACTAACTGCAGGGGTGTGAGGATAACAAGAACTGCAGCAACCGCTTCTGGTTGGTGGGAGAAGGAAGACAAACAAAACACAACCCACAAACTGGATTCCTATCACATTATGAACAGTTTTACAAATTTGGACAAAATGTGCTAAACTGGATTATTTGAATTTTATGACTATTTGACCAAAAAATGACACTTAGATTTTGGGCACATTTTCAATGTTTAAAGTTTTGAAGCGTGATCTGCTGTCGATCCTTACGCAGGTAAATACGTCATATTTTCAGCCCGCCCCTACACTTCCAATATATCATCGCAAAGCTTATCTTATTGTCTAACAAACTATTTCACTCTAAAGTCAATCAGCCACTACATTGTCAAATGCCAGCTGAACGAAGCTACTAGGCCTTTTTTTACGTAGAGGAATTTTCCATAGTATTGTGGATGATACAAAATCAAAGTTACACTCTTACAAATGGCGGTAGTATCATTACGGAGATAGATTATATGTTTTCATCCTGTTTTTTACTTTTTTATGGCAAAAAAATTACCTTATGTGGATTTTTACGACAATCTAGTTTATTTTTTGGGAAATACAACTGGATAATACTTTTCTGTGGAGTGTTATGGACAAAATTGAGCCCATTTTTGCAATTGTCAGGTTCTTTTGGATCGCCAGAACAGAAAACTGTTTTGATGTCAGTGAGGTGAGGAGCTACACTAATGCCTTAGTGTGTGATTTGTGGTTTGCTGGACGTTTGTTTTGCCTGAAGTGTTGATATGCTGGCGGACGGCTCCGTTTGTAGCTATTGACTCGGTCCAGGCTGAGATGTAGGGAAAGGAAGGAGGTTTGAAAAGGAGTTTCCTCTCTAGGTTAGATAAGGGGGAAACATAGATAAACAGGTCCTTATTGTGTTTAAGATCCTCATGTTCTGTCTCTGGTGTGAACGGAAAATGGTTGTCTGAAATGTTTATCTGAACATATATTTATGTCTTTTGATGAAGTGTTTCTCTTGGAAAGACTCGATGTTCATGTGTAAGGAGTCTTTATAATGCAAAGGTGGGGCAGGACCTAGTCAGAGCTACACTGGAAGCTATACGCAGCTGTCTCATGTGGTTCTCTTCTGCAGAGGAGAATAAAAAAAATTTTCTTCCTTACTCTCAGTGCTTATTTTTACTCCACATTAGTTATTGGGTTTTGTAGTGTATAGTTGGCTTACATTTGAGTTGATGGTCATTTTCCTTAGAATTTCCTGATTCTAAAGAGGTATAACATGCTGGGTTTCACTTTGGTATGAGAGTGATATTTAATGCGGGAAAATATGTGATGTAAAAACGTAGCGATATATCGGGCGGTGGACATTAAGAGGTTAGATATAGAGAAAAGTTCATACCAGCTTATATGGAAAAGTTTCATTATGATGATATAATGAGAGTAAAGTATAACAGCAAAGTCCTAGGTTTTCATCCACCTCTTTATGTACAAATATTCAACTTAATTTGAGAAGAAAATAACTACTATAACTACTAAATAACAACTATTCTATCAAAGTCAGTGTTGAACGAATAATATGCAAAATCGCTTTCCATTTTTTCAAACCTAAGAGAAAGGAAAAAATATCCTGGGGAATTAAAAATGATTTGTTTATCAAAGAGCTGATATAGTCAGACTGAATGATTTTAGTTTCTGCATCCACTCTGAGGAATGAAGCTAATTGCACAAATTTAAAATCTCTGTAACAGGTGTTAAATCGTAACATATGGAAGTAAATTATTCATCAGGCACTTTCAATGACGGATAAAATAATCTTCTGTTTCACCTTTTTACTGTTAAATCTCTGACATACAAGGACTTATTTTCACCCATTCTGAATATACATACAAAACTACAAAATGTATAAACACGCTGTAGTTATTACAACACATGTTAAATAAAAATAACACTGCAAGAAAGTAGAAATAAAACAATTTAAAGCTCTCAGTTCATTTAAGCTGCACAGCTTTAGGTTCTGTTTTGGTTTGTTCCAACTCCATAGCAGAAGAAACACCTTTTTTTTCTCTGTTCTGTTTGTACAGATGGAAAAGCCTGTGAGTAGTCATAGTTACTCTCTTTAGGTGATTTCCAGGAAGTGTTAAGCCAGTTTACCAATTTATAAATGGAAATATGTCTCTACAGTAGTCTCTGTGTGGAGAGTAAATGCCATTTCACTAAACAATAATAAGGTACCGTGGTGGATCAGAGGTTTACCTCCTGTGATGAATCCCAGTGCTCCATAATAATAAGATATTAACATCTGTATAGAGCAAACAGGAATACTTCTGTAAATAATGTTGCCATAATTAGTGTGAGGTACAGAAAGAAGGTGGCTGCTATCATTTTATTTGTATTGAAATGTGTATTTTCTGTTCAAATAATTATATATTTATAGCACACAAGTTCAACAAGGGCACAATGTGGAAATATATAAGCAGGGATGATTATGCTTAATGGTACATAGTCACAAATTAGGGGTGTAAATCATATCCATCATGGCGGTTCGATTCAGTATCGATTTCCTGATCCAACGATTCGATTATTTTCGATACTCAAGAAACCACAACACGATTCGATAATTGGTTCTTTTTTTTTTTTTTACACTTTACAGGCTAGCCAATGTTTCAAATTTGAAATAAATCAGTGAAAGCTGTAATGTCGTTATGCATTTTTTTTTGAGTAACAACAGCAAATAAGTAGAAAAGTTGCACTCCACCTATTCCTATTAAAACCTCATTCACTGAAAAATAATAATACCTCGCTATAGATTCTGAAAAGGCTCATCAATGCAACACCTCGCTCCAGATACAAGTAGAAGCAATCAAGCACCGGAGACAGAAAATGGGCTGGTTTTGTTTATATGACCGAAATTGCGGAAAATACCCTCGGTAGTTTGACCCGCTAGAAGAATCCAGGTGCACGGCGGAACGCTGGGACCTTTTTTCCACCTGGATCTTTATTCATGTCCCTCCATCGCCGGATTCAAATCTTCGCCCCTTAATTTCCTCGCCAGCCTTCTTCGCCGCGTAAGCCTAAACCCACAGCGCAGTAGCTCAGGACCGCTGCCTTCACATACGCTGAGCATAAATCAAAAACATCTGCATCAAGCTCACTGCAACACACTGCTGTAAAGTATAACCAGGAAAGGTAGGAGGGCAAAATAAGGTTTACCGCCACCGCAGCACGGGAGGAGAATTACACCCAGGAGCAAATGGATAAAAATAGACCTATTCTGCCCTCACTAAACGTATGTAGTGTGTAGCTTAGCAGATAGCGAACAGAGTTGACGTGAAGACAATGTTGAATGACTGTCATGTTTATTGCCTCAGCCAATAATAATTTGTAAAACTGCAAATAAACAGACATAAAAAACAGTCAGTATTTGCATTAAAAATGGAGTCAAAAACATAGCTTGTACATATTTGTAACAGAAAACAACAGCTGCAGTTTTATCTACTTGCAGAAATAAGTAAAATATACACCCTAAAGTCCGCTAGCTTAACCACGATAATTAGCATAAATTAGCATAACTATAGCGGCCATTAGGCATAAAACTACACTGAAACATTACACCTGTCGTTACAAAACACATCAACACAATGAAAACTTACAGGCATATGCTCCCAAAAGCTCCGTGGAAGATATTTTCTCACTTTAAGCAGATACACCGTAATCCCTGCCTGACTGCTTTGCATACAACAAAGAAACTGACCGAAGAAATTCCTTCTTTTAACAACAGGTTGAACAGACTCGCCACCAGGGGGCAGAGCTGCGCTACAAACAGAAAAAATCCTCAGGAGACAGCACAAGACCGTGAGGAAAAAAAAAACATGCACATCGATTCTCAATGCGCGCTCAGTGTCGATGCAATCGGATCATCGGCCGTTGGATCGATGCATCGATACAGAACACCATTATTATTTAAGATTGTCTAGTCACAATATATGACCTTCACCCAAAAGACCAAAATCCAGTTGATTGTGTTAAAATAAGGCTGTATTCTCCATCCCAATAGTGCTTTTTATCATCCTTTTTTAGCCTAAATAGAACCTCAGCACCGGGTGTGATGAGCCGACAGAAACAGACGTGGCGCCATCTACTGGCAGTACCGGCGAACTACTAGAAAGGCAGATGCAGCCATAGAAGCAGCTAAAAAAATAAGTTCTGACTGAGCCGGCCGCGCTGTAAAGTCACCCCGCAACCATCCCACACTCCTATGTGACCAAATTGTTGAAGTGTGTGCTAAAGTTCTCCCTTGGTAGACAAAATTGCCTTGAAAGGGCCCAGTTTGCAGGCAAAACTTGTGCTAAACTGCCATCTTGGGAATAAACATGTGTACTTAAATGCCCTCTTTGGACCCAAAACGCATGTTAAACTAATAATTCTGGGGAGCCAACACATGCACTAAATTACTAGCCCCGGAGACCATCCTGATCTCTTCGAGCTTTCAAGGTTTCACTACGCTAATCAGTCTGGAGACTCTCCGCTGAAGTTAGGCAAAATTTGGAGCCGTTCACCAAACGAACGTCCCCATCAGCTGTTAGCTTTGAGGCGGGTTGAGGTGTGACGCAAACGAGAGCTGCGCGACAGTTCAGTCTAAAGAACATGGCGTTTCAGCCGATGAAACTAGCGCGTTAGCGTGGCTATCGAAAGCAAGTTTTATCGGAATTACAGAGTATTTCTTCACTGAAAGAACATATACAGCAAATATCCTTTGCCGACATGTTGCTTATTTGCTGAGCTAATTGAGCCCTTTACCTGCAGCAGCAAAGAGTAGCCTGGCTTGTGGTTGTGTTTTCGTCGTCGCTCTGTTGTAGTACGTCATATGCCCGTTGATCTGATTGGTTTATTTGGCCCGCTCTATCACCAACATAGGCCAATCAGCTAACCAGTATTTTAAGCCCCTTCCCAAAATTACTTCAACGGAAGGTTTCCAGATGGATATGCTGAGCAAATCCATCTGGCGGAGTCAGTTTACTAAACTACCTGCTTGTGAGCCAAAACGTGCTAAAACACCCTCTATAGTGGTGAGGATGGGGTATGTGTGTGTTGTTTTGTTTTTTGCCCCTGTCCTTCAAAAAGTCTTTGCACGCCACCGGATACAAAAGCAATATTTACTTGCAAATTGAAAAAAAAAACGTTTTTCAAAGAAAAACAAATAAATACTTCCCCAGCAGGATGCCTTAAATTGTCATAAAAACATTGTATGCAATCAGTGGGATTTCCTTGCATTTGAATTTAAATTATTTTAAATAATTTGCTGTGGTATCTTTAATTAAACGCATTCAATAAAAAGAATCAAATAAAATCTACAAACTGGTTTTAAAAAACAAACGAAATAAACACGGTTTTGAAAGAGATGAAATATATTACGGAAAAACCCTCAAAGGTCTGTATAAAAAACATTTCTTCATTACTTTTTTAAGGAATAAGCTTTAAAAATATACAGATTTAAAAAAAAACTCTTAATTCTTTTACCTTGAAGTGCCTTTTTGAAGAGTCAAGCTCTGCAGGTTTTAATACGGGTTTGATGAGGCAGGAGGAGTCTTTGATCAGCTGACCTGAGGGCTTCAACTGATGTATTTGGTTTAACAGGTCCAACATGTAATCCGGCGCAGGATCGTGTAAAGAAGTGAATGTTAACACCATGATTTTTAAGTGAACATGGAAAGTTATGGTCACTGGTGCAGAGACATGAACACAGAATCAGATGAGTGAATGCTGTTGGGCATTTTATCTGCATAAATGTGGTAAAACGTTGTTAATATCAGAATATTTTGTTGTTGTATGAGTATGTTGGGGGCTGGACTATAATATGCATTTGTAAAAATGTTAGTTCTATGAGCTGCATGCTTGAATACCTGCATGTTCACAACCACAAGCCACATGCAAACAGTGAAGGCATCATTGTAGGTAGACAGTGGCTCCATTATCCTTTTAATAAGCATCATTCACTTTCTCAGTCACTCATTAATATGAAAAAGAGCAAATTAAAAAAAGTCCAGTATTTCAGATTAGCCTCCAACTGAGTATTTTTTATATCATGTATCTTAGTAGAGCTGGATTATCTCTGAACATACAAATGATGAATGATCTCACACAATCTGAGCAGCTAAGCAATCTGAACAGACTGAATGTTGATTAATGTCTTCATTTATGTGGCACATGAAAACATTAATATAGCATGACGAGCCGGATGACCTCAGCCTTTTGGTTATTTGTATGTGACAAGATGTGTGCCCTCTGCTGGGCAGTGGGAAGACCTTCACTCACCTGGTCTCCCCTCAAGGAGTCGGCATGCATTCATCGTCATACATGGATAAAAACATGCATTTCATTCTCTGACTTTTTGTAGGTGACATTTGCGAGCATAGAGCACGACTGCCAGCTTTTTTATTTTAGTTTTTTTATGTGTGACATTGTACTGCATTGATGCGAGCATGTCCATATGAGAGCTGACATATTGCTGCAGCGTCCTCTGCCCCTCCTGCCTTTGCATCTTTACCTCTCCACCCTTTAACCTTGACCTCCTCCCTCTCCATATCGCTTTTTCTCTCATCCCAGCCTTCCGTCGTCCCGTTTCCATCCACTCTTTTTTTTTTTTTTTTTTTTCCTAGTCTTCTTTGTCACATTTCCACGTTCCTGTCACTGTTTCACTCTCTGGTGCTTGTGAGCTCTGTCGTGCATTCCCGCCCTCCTTCCCACCTCCTCCTTCTTTCGCTGTCTCACCCCCTACCCCCATTTCTCCTCTCTTCCCTGTTTCATTCGCTGGCTCCCGCCGTCATCCCTTCCTCTCCATCTCGGTGGTGCGACGCTGCTGTGAGAGAGAAGGAGAGAGAGTAAAGAAAGAGTGAGAGTGGGTGTGTGTGTGTGTGTTGAGTCTGCTCTCAGTCTCAGCTGTGGGCAGATGGAGGATGGAGCCGCATCTCTCCCCGTCTTGTGCTGTGCCCGCCACCGGCTGAAAGGTGCTTTCCTCGCTCTCGGTGATTTCTCCTCTGCCCGTTGCCTTCTGCCTGATCTGACCCCGATTTTTGACAGATCAAGCGACTAAAAGGAGTTGGTGCTGCAGAGGGAAAGGTGAAAACAAGAGCTACAGTCTCCAGGAAAGGGATCAGCAGGCTTTACGCTTGTCTTCTCTGCTTTATTCTCCCTACCGATGTGTGTTTTGGTGCGAGGCGTGCATCTCTGCAGTGCAACAGCTTACACGTGTGCGGCGGGAGAGTGGGCTTCTCCTTTGGCACTTGGCTCAAATGATTGTGCCTCAGTGAAAACAGGACATCAGACGAACAAGAGAAAAGGAGGAGACACAGATTACTAATGTTGCACCGGAGAACACAAGAGCAAAAAAAGATTGAGAGACCAAGTTTAAAAAGACTCTTAGGGGGGAAAACAGGAGTGGAGCTTTGTGGCTGAGAGGAGAGAAGGGTAGAGGGTTCATGACAATGAGCGACAAGTACGGAGCGATGCATCACGCGAGCAACACAGGGAGAACCAAAACCCTCTCCCATGAGACAGGTGAGTCCCCGTAGACTTTCTTTGTCACCCCAACAGTCAGATCTGGGTGCTTTCCCCATCCGGTCCGGCTGAGAGCAACTCCACTGGAACCCATCCCTTCTCCTGCAAGGGGCCCATAACTTATCCATTTTTCATTTCAGTGCCTCGCTGTAATGTAATGTAGGTAACATGCGCATATGGTGGCTCGTGCGCGCTTGTGCCTGTGAGTGAAAGAGGGAGAAGGTGTGTGCAGGTTGGGGGATCAAACAGCATACATCTGAATTGAGCACAGCTTTGATGTGGCGTTGAAGTTATGATTGGAATCCGTGAATGCCGGCGAGAGGCTTTTTTCTCTTCCTTCTCTTCATTGATTATGGGGGGGGTATGGGGTGCTTTCGCCGTGTGTCTCTGGTGACCACACTCTGATTGACGATTGCAAATGACTGACGGGCGTGCTTGATGGGGGGGGAAATGTATGGGACCTGCACGTCCCCTCTGCTCCGCGTCGATACGTCATTTAATCACGTGCATGTGCTTCAATATTTACAAGGTAATTTCAGCGTATTTGACTTTCTGATTCAAGGTTGATTATTTGATTAAGTCTTCGGATTAGATGTCGATTTCATTTAAAATTCAATAGAATCAGAAGCGTCGGTGAGGGTGTCACTTATCTGGGAAACAGCAGGGCTCATATTTAGCGTGATTGTGTTGTTTTACAGAGCAGCCTGACCTCAGAGGAAAAAAAAGGTTAAGTGTGTCTACAACATATCTGTGTGCGTGTTGTTTGATTGCGTTGTGGGTGTGAGGGGGATTGCTAGCACTCGACAAGCTAATCAAACAATTCCCACAGACAATCACAATGTGGCACACACCCCTTCTCCCAGCTCTGACACATCTGCCTGCAGTCTTTACCAACATCATGAATTTACAAAGCCTCCCGAGCGAAGGGTGTGTTTTTTTTTTAAGGGAAAGTCATTGTTCTGGGAAAGAAAAACAAAACAAAACAGGGGTTTGACGAGCTCGCATGCATACAAAGGCAACCACCAACACGCAAACACATTTACACGTTACAGCAATCCGGCCCAGCGGTGGATAAATGTGCCTTTTCTGATTGCCGCCACAGACAAGGACGTGATTGGCATGGCAGACCGGGGAATTAGCTATGGTTACCATGGCTACTAATTAGGAGGGTACTGACTGGTGGGCTTATGATGACAGATGACAGATCGGCAGTTTGCTTCCTGCTTTACAGATTGGGTGGTCCCACCGGCTAGCCGGACCCCCTGCCATCTAAGACAGGCAGGCTCTCTCCACAGGCCACCTCGCACATGCTCACCATCAACTACGCTGAAGGTGAATTATTATCAGCAGGTTTTTAAGGTATTTTATTAATGTGTTTGAAAATGAGAATCTGCCCCAAGTTTGGTTTAAACTAGAAGCTTAATATTCTCTTAGTGCTTCACACTTTAAACACACAGACACAGGCCTTTGCAGAAGGTTCACCTATTCTGCTACAGTGAAGTCAACGCTCACAAACACACCCCCACAGTCACTCATTCTGCAGCCATGGGGTATGCAAGAGAGAAATAGGTGTGATCGAGTCCATCTGTGACGGGGAAAGAGAGAGGCAAAGAGCGCTCCATCTGTGGACACCTGCCCTTCCTCCAGGCTACCGTCCCATTTTTTTTTTCTCCTCAACAAAAGTGCCAAGAGGATCTGTGGAAGCACAGGTGCGAGTGCGTCTGGGTGTTTGTTCACAAAGCCGAGCGTGGTCTGTCGGGTTTATCAATGGTATTATGAGGAATTCTGGGCCTCGGTTTTCTTCTTGCAGGCAAATTTACTGAAGACGTAGAAGTCATTAAGTAAAATAAAACAAGTCCTCTATAATGGCTTTAGTGTTTCCTTTTTGCTATTCATGCTAGTTCAGTTCAAATTCGACAACTGAGAGGAAGAGAAGTTAGATAACCTGCAGAAACCTGCAGCTTAATGTTAAACTAAATAGGAAACATTAAAGCAACGTCTTTAGCCTACAAACCCACTAAACATGTATGGACAGGTGCAATGTGATATGGAGTTAGATTGGTCTCATTTTTCACATTTGTGATTCATTCCTTCACAGGACAAGATCTACATCCGTGGATAATTTGTGCGTGTGGATTACTTCGTGCTTGTGTGCATCACATATGTGTATTTGTGAAAATTGAGACCAATCTAACTCCATAATTAAAGTTCAAACTTGGTTTTTTTAAACACTGGTCCATTTTTTAAGAATAATTTATTAAAAAAGTTTCATAAAACGAAAAAAAGAAAAAACTTTTTCTTAATTTCATCAATATGGTAAAATATTGCAACAGCGATTTCACTCTAGAGTGGTTCATCTAAGGAAAAAGTAAGAATTGGTGAGAATAAAATGAATTTTTTTTATTTTAAAAAATCTGAAGATTTCTCCTTTATACCTGCGGAGAAAAGGTTCAGCAGTTTACTAAGAAGAAAAGCACCGATTCCTTAAATTAGGGGTTATTCTGTCTGCTGAGTGGAATAAACATGCAGAAGCAGCCATTTAAATATCAACTAAAAAGAGATGAAGCATGAAATAAAAAGGAGAAATCTAACCTTTATTGTGTGAATCCTGATTCCTGCACACAGCTTCAGGAGAAAACCTTTTATGATAACATGAGCAACAGTTTTCAACCTATATATAGAGACTTTTCCACACATCTATTGACCTGAACTTTCTGTGAGCTAAAATCTCTGTGCTCGTTTCACCACTGCTGCTTGAGAGAAGCCGTCCAGTTACAAAACAAATCATTCAAACCTTTAAGCCAGGAAATAAGAAGTGATAACAGGCAGAGGAAAAGTAAGCCACTCAGCTGTCCGTCCTACTTCTCTCCCTATCACTCACTCAGACAGCAGCTCCACCTAATGGCCTCTGCAGGAACTGTGGCGCACACAAACACAGATTCACAGTCTGACATGCACACATGAGCTTTGATTAAAATGGCTGGAGCACGATTGCATTTCGAGGCAGTTAGGAAGCAGCTGAGATAATGATTGAGCTTTTTTTTTTTCTCCCTCCTTCATCTATGCAGGGAGCATGACAGAGGTGCAGGAGAGGATAGAAAAAAAAAGCAGTGCAAGGCAGTTGAAAAAGGCTCTGAGAGAGAAATAAAGTAAAATTAGCGATGCCATTAAAGACGGCGCTTATGTCACGGCTAAACAAATAAGCATGTGCGGGAACAGATGGTAATAAAGTTCTCTATTATGAGACTAGTGGCTTGTCTGTGCGCACGCAGACCCAAAGCCATCCTCACAGACTGATTATGAAGAGTACTGGGCTTTGAGTCATTAACACTTTGCCTCAGTGAGGCTGACTCAAAAGTGAGCAAAGAAACACCGGCCACTAGCAGTCATCTCTCTTCTCCCCCTTATCCTGTTTTGACGCCGTCCATCTGTCTTAGCTCTGGTTTCGTTTGCACCTATACCTCAGTCCTAGGGCTACTGTCTGTGGATGTCCACCTGTCAATCAGTCAGACATCAGAAAGAGACGGTTTTTACCCAAAGGACCCCGATCGGTGCTCATCATCAGAAAAAAACAAACGAACATAAAAACTCTGTTTATATCACTTTTATATATCACAACAAACAAATTCAGTGTTGATGGCCGTGTATTTATCAGATTTTCGCTTGCAGAAAGGAATATTGATTGCATGGTTTAAAAACAGCAGGCAGAAATCCACTTCAGGAACAATGGATTCACTGACCCGTAGAATATAACACACAGTTCTTCTACTGAGCGTTTATTTGTGGTATACATAATTCTGTGCTGTCTGACTTTATTAAAGGCTCGTTTTTACAACCATTTATTTTTCCCATACGCATCAAAGGCTTGTGCATAGAAGAGTATAGAAGAAAATGGATGCAGCGGAGATCTGACAAAAGTTACGTTTACTTGTAAGAGCTCGGGTTTTAGAAAAAATCTTACAATCAATGCACTCGGCATTAGAGATAAAATGATGCATCTGCTGACTGATATTTTTGGCAGATTATTTTTGTCTTGTATCGGTATGGGCTGCTTCGTGCACTAGAAAAAATTGAAATCTACATAAGTCGTTTTTTTCTTAAAATAAGTGCATTTTTTCTTGAATTTAGGAAGTTAGTGAGACACTTTGCCAATGGAATAAGACAATTTACATTTAAAATAAGAAAAAACAAATGTATTGTATTATTTCAAGTGCATAATATCTAATTATCTTACTTTAAGAGTAAATATCCTCATCCCATTGGCAACTTAATCTTATTTACCTACTCAAATTAAAGGTAGATACACTTAATTTAAGACATTTTGACTTATTTCTAGATCGGTTTTGCAGTGTGATTGCATTCAGGACGCCTTGAGATCATGTGGAGAGCTTTGGTGCTTCCTTCCACCTGCTAACCATTGTTTAAGTTTTGTTTTATATGTTAATACAGGGTTCCCGCAGGTCCTTAAAAAGTCTTAAAAGGCATTGAATTCTTCAAAATAAAACTAAGGCCTTAATTGGTTTTAAAATGTCTTAAATCAGTCTTTTGTAGGTCTTAATTTTTAAAACATCATGAATAGGATTATTTTTATTATGATTTATGTTTGTAATCTAAATAAAACGTTAATTTGACATTATTGGTTCCGTCCCCGATAACGGAACCAATAAAGCGCTGTTGCGGCCGGGACATTTGGGAGATGCGCCATTAACTTTTTGTCTGGAAAATATGATCAAGTGTAAATGTAATAAAAATTGTCTCCAGCCAAGAGTTTCCTCCATGGCTAAAACCAGGGAACATACATGAGGCTCAGTGGATTTTGTGCAAGAAGTCATTGAAGCTCGGAACGACGGGAATTAAGGCAGTGGAGTCGCATTATGCGCAAGCAAACTAAACACAAAGCGTCAGAATGGAGTTACAGAGAAACAGCCGGTGGTTTCTCAGTTTAGTTCCACCCTTGTCTCTCCAACGCCCCACTTATCACCAAATCAAAACATACCAAGAAAACCATACAAAGAAAAATAGCTGCAAAAAGACTTAGCACTGGTTATGCTAGGGCTTTAAAACTGATTTGTTTTGTTCCCCTGCTAAAACAAAAGTTTGTGAATTCAGTTAAATAACAATTGTTCAAATATATCTGTCATTTGTGTGTTTTTTAGCTTTCTTCCTTGTATGGGAAGCTTTTCAAAAATTTGAAACATTAGTGTAGTGGTTTATGTTAGAATAAACCTTTGGGTTAAGTTGTCGCTATAGCACTGGAAAAAATCAAAATCTAGATAAGTAATTTTTTCCTAAAAATAAGTGATTTTTTTCTTGGAAAGAGAGGTAAAAGATACATTTGGCCAATGGAACAAAACAATTTACATTTAAAATAAGAAAACACAATTGCATTGTCTTAATTCAGGAGGATTTCATCTAATTATCTTATGTTAAGAGTAAAAATACTCATTCCATTGGCATATCATCTCATTAACCTACCTAAATTAAGGATAAATGCACTTAATTTCAGACATTTTTAACTATTTCTAGATAGTTTTTCCAGTGCCCAAGCAGGTTTTTCTTGTGAATTTGGTCTTCAATTTTTATTTCAAGTGGCATTAAAAAGTCTTGAATTTAACTTGCCTTATGCTGTAGGAACCCTGTCATTTTTTTTTCTTTTGATTTGAACAGAAACTTGTGTAGCTTCAAGTTTATAAACTCCTACCAGGTAAATGTCTAAAGTATTTACCTATTTCTGCTTTTATGCAAACAATTTTACCTTTTCTTTACATTCTGTTTGATTTAAAGCTGCAATCTCTATCCAAAAAGCTTACGATACATTTTTGCTTTTATTTGTTATTGTCCTTAGAAAAACAAATCAGAAAAGAGAACTTGCAGGTTTTACCGCAAAAAAGCTCAGAAATCCATCAGAGCTTAAAAAAGCCAAACTGACACATGTTGAATCTTTGTCTCATCCTCTCTGTGTCTCACCTTCTTTAGGGAAATTGCTTTTTTTTCCTCCACTTGTTTCCATTCTGCTTTTCTTAAGCCAAAAACCTGCGTCCGATGTGTGAGGTTGACGCGTCCTCGGTCGCAGTAAAAGCATTTGTTTCCCTTCAACTGGGTTAGACAGATTATGTATTTCTCTCCCTTTCTTCACATCTGCTTTTTTTTCCCCTTCCCTTCACGCATTTTGTCCTCCCCACTCAAGGTCAGTGGGAAGATTGCTTTCAGCCCCCTGTGTCCTCCCAGCGCGCCACATTTTATTGTTGGAGCGGCCGTCTGCGCCCGAGCGGGCGGCTGCAGCGTGCAATTTGTTTGTGCATGTTTGGAAATGGCGGGTAGTGATGGTGGGGGCTGCGTTTTGTAGGGTTCAATCTATCCCGTTTCTCATCAGGTAAGCACTTATGTGTTTGCGTGTGTGACTTGCTGATGGAAAAGCAGTCAGCTGGCTCAATCTCACACTGCAAGTAAGTCTTGACGAAAAGTAAAATGGAAAAAGGGAAGTGGAAAAAATATTTTAAATGCTAGTGTTTTTTTATCTTTTTTATATCCACTGAATATTCTTTAAATGCAAAAGATTTCCCACCCATGTTTTATAGATGCATTTTCCAGTGTAAATAATTAATGCATGTATTGATTTCCAGAGTGAGCATCCACGTCTGCTTAGCCGTGTATGACTGTTTTTTTTTATTCTTGCACGGAGGTATTAATTTTCACAGTGGTGATTTGGGTGAGTAAAGGGCTGGCGAGCTAACTGGTGCTCCCAGCATGCCTTTTGAGCGTTTGTGTGTCTGATCGGCGAGCTGGCTGCTTTTATGCTTCACTACCCCGGCTGCTCATCCATGTGGACCATCTGCATGTGGCGTCGCCATGTGTGTCACCTAAACCACAACACATCCCACTCCCCTCGTCCTGCAGCTCTAACAATCCCTCCATCAGCACCTGACGCCGTCCCAGCGTCCCTCTCTCATCTGCGGCTCGTCTGCTTTTATTTCAAAGAAAGAAAATGGGAGAGAAAGAGAAGAAAAGCTGACATCGCTGCTAATTTAAATCCTTTCACTTGTTTGGCGTCACATATTAATACAGAAGAGTGATATCTCTTTAAAGTTATTCATCATCCTTGTTTACCTTTTAATTTTTCCTTTAAGCGCAAAACCATCATATCCTCAATCAGCGCAGCTTTGTAGCATGCAGCGCTGGGCCATTTGTTAGCTATGCAACACTGCCGCTCTAAGTGATCGATCCACGCCACAGCTAACTACGAGACAGATGAAAGTGTCACGAATACAGTGGGGCTGAAGTGACAAATTGATCCCTCTATTTCTGCTGGAAAGGAGTTTTAGTTGGAGAGATGCAATCGTTCATCTGCACAGCCTCATTATGGCTTCTGGAGCGGCTGCAACAACAGTGACTCATTGACTCATCACGCCACTGTTTGTAAACTCCAAACCCGGCTTAGCGTTCGCTCTGCGTTTCCATTGCTCATCTTATGTAACGTTTCCCGCTCCTCTGAGATCCTGACCCCTCGCCACCTCTCACCGGCTCCTCCCTTCATCTTTAATATCCTTTCCTCAAGGCGCCGGCTAAAACCTTCGTAAACTTCTAACCTCCTCTTTTGTTCTTCCCTTCACCAGAACTCTCCTCTCCGCACGCCTCTGTTATATTCATTAAAAAGCTGAGAAGAGTCTGCTCCTTTTCATAGCCCTTCCAGCGACAGACGTGCAATCTGAATTTAAGGGACTGGGTGAAAACAGCGGCTCACGAGTCAGAGACTTGCATCCAGCAGTTTCAGACAGTGGTAACTCTGCAGAATACTGTCAAATAATTTGCTTTTCTTTGTCTGCGAGAAAAAGTCAAGTGCAGAATTCTTTTCTGAGAACAGGTTAGTTGTTTTGTGGAAAATAAAGAAAAAGATTTCATAGTAATTATATTTTGTGTTCCAGCTAAGCGTTGGATATCGCTGGCTTAAAGACGTCCCAAGGTTTTATAAAGTTATTGTTTTAATATCTTTTTAAACACTCCGTTTCTACAGTTTCGGGCCTGTTTAATTAAATGTCAGAAAATTTAGTGGAGCAGCCAGTTTTCTTAGGCTCTGCGGAGCAGAGAAGCTTCCTTCAGACTTATTTCTGGGCAACTCCTGTTAGCTCAGGCTCTGTTGAAACTGTAATTCTGTTGCTTGCAGAAAAAAACTTGAGCTGGAAGAATTCTTGTGATAAAAACGCACAATTATGATGTAAGAATTCATGTCTCTAATGTTCTGCTGTCCTAGAACAAAAGCTGCATTCAGACGCTACCTAAAGTTCATAACCTTATACATGACTTACTCTATAAAGAACAAAAAAAACAGATAATCCAAAAAAAAAAACACTGGATTCATTCAAGAAAGTCTGTGATTTAAAATTAAACATATAAACAGTGCATAAATGTTAGAACTTTAATATTAGAAATGTGCCGATCATTTTTTCCCCAAAAAATACCAAAATTTCCAACAAAGGTTTTGGGCGGTAACACGTGGTTTTTTTGCTCTGTACGCACTTCCAACTTCACTTATTTATTGTAAAAACTAAGACAAAGTAATTACTAAAAATTTCTTGAAACTAAGTAGAAGCAAAAAATAATGTTAATTGAATTTTTGAAGCTCTGAAAAAGTGGTCAAGAAAACAATTTTACAAAACCTCCCGTCCACATCAGACTTTACCAAACAATCGCCCAGCGAAGGTGTGTCAATTACTCAAATTAATGGGAGTGTCTAATAATTAACAACTTAATCTAAACAATTCCAAATATAAAAAATAAATTACAATTCATGGTTATAAATTAATTTAAATATATACTTTACATACCAAAAAAAATAATTACAAATGTACAAAAAATTAAGCATATATGGCTGCAACATCCGGCGTGATGTGGACTTTGGGTCACTAATCTGAAGCTTCAGCCACGCTTTTATCTCTACCCTCAATCTTAATATTATTAGCTGCCTTTAACATGTGAGCCATGATGTATGTTAAGCATATTGCGTTTTATTTAAATACAGGAAGTAAAGTAAACTACCTTTGGTAAACTCTGTTGATTGGCATATAAACACTGAGAAGTTGCACTTCCACTATCGGTCTTCATCAGCTGTTTCATTAACTCGTATTTTTCAAACATGTGTCGACTTGCTAACAATAACAATGTTAAAAAGAAATCTGCTCTAACTGCTGTGTGTCTGGAGACATCATCACACTGGGTTAGCATTGATGATGTCACCAGGGTGACAGAAATCAGGGAAGTAAACAATGGAGAGCAGCATGGATGGACGCCAGGGCGTAGTAAGTGTGCTTTATTGTTTCTCTCTATTATCTGTCTGAATCCCTCGCACCAGAGCTGCTCCATGTTGGATGAATGTAAACAGAGTTGTTTCTGCTTATTAGATCAGAAGCGATTGGCGCGGTGCGGTGACATCCGTATGTTGTGTTTAATGGTGTCACGTAAATTAGCGGGTCGTCCCGGTTCTGGGGTTCCCACAGCATGCTGATCAGAGCCGAGGAGATTTTAACGTGGGTGGTTTGCCGAGTCGTTTGACCCGGGTAGACACGCATCAGTGAGCTGTTCCCACTGCCAATAAAACCCATTGTTTCCGGGTTTAACCCTTTATAGGGAAAGTTAGTGTTTTTGATCCCTTACAAATGGAGTCCCCCCCCCCCGTCCCTCAATTAGGTCTAGAAGCACAAGATCTATGTACAGCCATGTACATAGATCTTGTACATCTTATTTTGACAAGTGACCAATTAGATGAGCCCTTAAATGATATATTACCTTCTTAATATATTCGGGCAAGTTGGTGTTTCTTGTTATTACATTAACATTATTTTTTGCCATCAAAATATCCATTTTTTTTTTTTTTTACAAAGGTAATAAGGTCTAGTCCTTGTTTCGAATAACACTCTTGGCTTGAAATTTAGATTTTCAAAGTATTTCACTGTTTTTGGCCAGTGGGAAAGAGGTACACTGCAAAAATAATCTAAAAATGAGTAAAATGTCTTAAATTAAGTGTATTTACCCTTAATTTGAGCAGCTAAATTAGATGATTTGCCAATGGAATGAGTATTTTTACTCTTTAAATAAGATAATTTGATAATATGCACTTGAAATAAGACAATGCAATTGTATTTTTTTATTTTAAATGTATATTGTCTTCTTCCATTGGCAAAATGTCTCTTTTATCTCCTTAATTCAAGAACAAATGCACTTATTTTAAGAAGCAATTACTTATCTAGATTTTGTTTTTTTCCAGAGTATTAGAGAACTGACCTACTGTGTGGTTTGAATTCTGCACAAATTCACAGTTTTTCCAGAATCATTAGATTAAAAAAAGCATTATATGTTGCAGGTTAATTATTACAAGATAATTAACATCAATGGTTACTGCCCTTTCTATTTTAACAGTTTTTCTAATGTAGGTTAGAAAGGACCTGTTTCCAAGGACCTTAATGCCTTAATATGGTTCCTTAATATGAAGAAAATGTATAATTTTTTATTTGGGGGAGGGAGTTAATAGGTTATCAATGGATTAATTGAATGGTGACTGCAAGATCTATTTTTTCCCTCTGAATTTTTGTAAAACTCATATTTCCTCTGCGTTTCATGGAAATCTCATACCAATGTAAGTAATTCCTGCATGTTATATAAAACAGAAGCACAACAAGAGAAGATTTTCCCCTTTATTTGCTAAGTAGTGACAAGATCAATTCTGAGTCTATTTCCTTATGAGTTCTTTCTTCCACCGCTCTGCTGTCACATTTATTCTTAAGAAAAAATCTCATCCATCATGCGCACCTTAAATCACACAAAGGACTGGGATCTTGTCCCCGTGCAGAGAGTAATGCGTGCCAGACTCACTTTTATTACTTTGGAATTACTTTGATGAACACACTAAAACGGCTCATCCGAAAAAGATACATTAGCAGTCCATCAATTTTGTGAGCTGGATGACACATTCAAGTAAAATGTTTTGTCACTTCTTCCTCAATTAAGCCGAGGTAATGTTCGCACTTCCACGAGGAGTCGATTAAAACCGGAGAAGCACCACGGCTTCCATTTAGGCACGGAGTCACAGCGTAGGCCTATTTACAGCTCAGAAGGGAATTTTCTCATTAGACTCTACACTTTTTTATCTTTGGGGTGAAAACTTTGAAGGCTTTGTAAAGACTTGGAACGCTGCAGCTCAATTAGTAACACCTTTTCCCTAACATTGACAGCTTCAACATGTTTGTTTGCATGAACACTTGAGTTCGACAGCCACTTTCTCCGGCTGCCTCTTGCAGACAGACGGCGTGCTTTTGGGAATCGGAGTGATGCGACCTTGCCTTGGGCATGATGATAGAGTGAAGCTGCGTCTATGCATGTGTGTACGTGTGTTACTAATGACCATTGCTTAAGGGGGAGATGAGGGGAGATGGGCCATGCAGTAGGGCTGAGGGGGCAGTGAAATGATCCCATCGATCATCCTCGATCACCTAAATAATGCCACACAGAACATTCGTCTCGCCGCACAAGTGTGTGTGACATTTACGCACTTTTTTAAGGCCTCGGCTCGTGGCTCTCCAGCCTTTTTTTCCCAGCATGTGCTCCTGCTTTTCAGTCCTGCTGCATCAGAGGGACGGCGCGGGCCAAACGCCAGCTTTTGCACGCTTCTATTAGAATTGCCAAGGCTGACGGTAGATTGCTATTGATTTGCTATGGCTTCTGTTCAGTGGCTCTTCAGCTGAAGGTGCACATTGATGCACAAGTGTTGAAGATGCCAGATTCTTTTAGGGTGTCAGAGTGTTTAAAAAAAAAAATCTGGATCTTCCTAATGAAATGTTGTGTCTTGCGATGTTCCGATAGACAGGCAGACACGATTGTTAGCTCTAACAGGGACTGTGGGACGTGGAGCTCGTTGATGGCTGAGCTCTGGATCTTAAACAAATCAATGCCAAGTGGCTGGACCCCGGGGCCACTTCTTAATGACAGCCACCGCTCACAGATCGCCACGCGCTCACTCTGCCTCCACTTCGCTCTATCTGTTTATTTCTCGCCCAATACTCTGTCTTTATTGCTCACACTGCTTTTATTGTCTGCCGCACTCATTCCTCACACCTTCTGCTCTCTGCGTACCAGCTGCACACGTACACACGGCTCCGATCAGGGTTTTTTTTTGAACATCTTTGCTTTCTCTCTCTTTTTTTTAAGACGTTCTAGTGGCTGAAACCATCCCTTTCCATCTGTGAGCGTCGGAGCAGGAGAAACAGTAACAGTGCGTCTTTATTACAGAGAAATAGAATCGGAGGTTAAAGAGATCGGATGTTTGTTGTGTTGTTTTACAATAGCTCAATAAAACCAGGCTGTACGTCCAGATGTGAGCAAGTCCTCTGATAGGCCGCTCAGCTGTCTGTGCTTTTATGTACATGTTTAGGGAAGTGTGTGCTGGTGTGAACATGTGGAGGGATTAGGGCTGTAATGCAGGATTATGCAGCAGGTAGATTTGCCTCTTCTTGTTGTGGGGAGCAGTGTTGGGAGTTACGCGTTACAAAAGTAATGCATTATGTATTGCTTCTTGATGTAACGCCGTAGTGTAAGGCGTTACCAATACATTTTCTGTAATATTTTACTCGGTACATGTTCAGCAAAGCTTGCGTTACAACACTTATTTATTAAAAAAAAGAAAAAGTAAAACTGCAAGACCGCGAGACATTTATGAAGGAGGATTAGAGCGGGTTTTACAGGAGTGGCGCGCAGCGCGAGACATGATTTCTGCATAGTGCTCGCGCTTCCCAGTGGAAAAGCTAACGCAGATGGCAGAAGACGAGTGTACGTTCGTGAGATGGACGTATGCACATTACTTCGAGTTTGTCAGAGAAAAGGACAAGAAGAACATAAAAGTCAAATGCAACCTTCGTGTAAAACTGAAAGAACTGTCGGTCCTCCAAGTGCACTTTATAGTTCCTCATTGTTCATCATGTGCACTTTGTTCATGACAGTTTTGTGTTGTAAACCTCTTGAACAGAGATGGCAAAGTACTCAATTACTTTCCGTGCTTGAGTAAAAGTACAGATACTTGTGTTAAAAAATACTCTGGTTAAAGTGGAAGTACTGATTAAACTTCTTTACTCAAGTAAACGTGAAAAAAGTACAGGCTTGTAAATTTACTTAAAAGTATAAAAGTAAAAGTAGAAACCACTTTTTTCATGCCGCCATTGCTCACATTTTTAAATGGATGTCTGCCAATAGGACTAGATCTCCGGCTGTGTTCATTTTCAATCATCTCGCCGCCCATGCTACTATGCTAACGCCACCGGCCACCAAAGCTGCAATGATTTGCCGCCAATGAATACCGCCGAATCTGTCGATTCATCTTGTAGTGAATTAGATCCAAATGCAACGTGAGATTCCCATCCAATTAGATTGAATTTGGTATTGATGACGTGAAAAAATAATAACGGTAACTCCATTGAAACGATTCAAAACTAAAGTAACGCAGACAATTTTTTTAAAATGTAAGGAGTAGAAGTAAAAAGTCGCCATACAAATAAGTAGTAAAGTAAAGTAAAAATATCAGAAAAATCTACTTGAGTACAGTAACGAAGTATTTGTACTTCGTTACTTCCCATCTCTGCTCTTGAATAAAAACAAAAATAAAGAACAAATCTTGTCATGACTTTACATACAGTTCTGTTGTGTCTAATATTAATACACCCAAGCTATTCATAGATATTACCAGATAATCACTTTACCTCTACCATTATTTTAACAGACTTAGATAACTTGTGATTTTATCTCTCATCCTTTCTTGTCTTGAGACTTCACTTTGCCAATTATATGTTATATGGTTAGTAGCCTGGATAGCCCACAGTCATTTTGGAACATCATATTGCCTTCTACTGGATGTAAAATGCTCTGTTAACATTAACTATGTTACTTACATGTAATTTATTTTTACATTTTGTCATTTTAGAAATGGAAAGGTCTACCTTGTAGTTATTTTGGTGAAAGTAACTCAAAAGTAATACAGGAATAACGTAACGCATTACAATTCTGAGACAGTAATATTGTAATGTAAATAATTACTTCTAAATAACAGTAACAAGTAATCTATAATGTATTACAGTTTGATAAGTAACTTGCACATCACTGAAGATATTAGGGGGCCCATTTATTTATTTGTTATATTTATTTTGGTCACTTTTCTGGTCACTTTAGGTTATTCTTTGTCAGTATTTAATAACATAACTCAGGTCTCTTAAGTTATTTTTCTTTAAAACAATTGTTATGGTTAAAAAAGTTGGTTAAATAAAGATTTAATTGGAATTCTGTGTTTGTGTTCTTTATTAAAATTAAATCATTTAGCAATATCATAAAAAGTCCAGGCAGACCGGCACATAAAATATAGTTTCAAATCTTTTCAATAATTATCGATATCGATCAATATGCATTTTTTTTTTATCTATAAGCTTTTTTTTCCAGCCCTAATCTATAATGTATTACAGTTTGGAAGTAACTTGCACATCACTGGTGGGGAGACATGGAGGTGCAGAGAGATGGTCTAAAGAACCGATGTAGGTAATATTTATAAAGATCAGTTTGTTTCATAGATTTAGATTTTTAAAAAATTGGTTAGGCAAAAAAAACCCCACTGATTTTAAAATTCAGTTTTGAAGCCATCATTGTTGTCTAATATACTAAATCTATATTTCATACTTTCATTTATTTAATCCAAATACAAAATCTAACTCTGTGATGATCCAAAAAAAGTAGCTCAAGATGATCTAAGTGTTCTGCTCATTTCATGCAGCCAGCGATGCATCTGAGGATAAAGACATTTAATTATTTATTAACAAGGCGCAGTAAGTTTTTCTTCCACTCATGAGTCACTGCAAAAGCACAGGAACGGCAAATCGGATGTCGGATGGGGGCAGAGGAGGATAATAGTTCTGTACTTCCCAGGTGAAGCACAAAATATTAAATTTTCCAAACCAGTAATGGGAGCGTATCATCCCTCCACCTTCAGCTTGTTTGCGTCTGAGGATCCGTGCTTACTGTTTTGTTTTTTTTGTCAAAGCTTCTAACATTGTTAACTGCACAAATCACTGTTACTAAACATAACGCCATGTATTCAAACATAATGAGGCTCCAGTCATTGCCATCTCGCTGTTCAAAGTGGTTTTTATTTAGTGCGGCGAACTGCTTCAAGGTCCCCATTGCTCTTTGCTCATCAACAATTGCCAAGTGTTAAATAAAACATGAGACATCTGAGCAATGTGAGCAGAGGAGCCCGTGCTCACCCGTTTAGAGCCCGCACAGGGTGGTGGAGACAATCCCGCACACGTGCAATGCACATGCACGTCCGGGGGGTGGGTGGGGGGGTGTACAAGGTCTGGATCCGGAGCTTTTTTATAATTGTTTTAGTCTAATCTTGGTTTTAATATGTCTCTCACCGTGGGGACTCCTTCACGCGTTCTACTGCAGACATCATGGAGTTGTTTAATTGTGAACGTGCGATTCGGAGCGTGTGACCGACCAGATTGTCTTTGATGGCGTTCTCCTTAAATTTGGGAACATGTCATTTAAATGCGTCAAACAAACAAGAGGAGGGAAAGACGGCGGCGGTACGGACAGATATAGGGAGCGTCTCTGCAAACGGGCACAAAGCGCAGTCTACAGATACACACAACCTTTCGACGAATGAACCCTTGGCACTGCTTCTCCAGTCTGTTTGAAGTAGAGTCTCGTGGGAAGCTATGGGACTGTGGCAGTGTTTCACCCACTCAAACAAACTGTGGCTTGCGGGAGGGGAAACAGGCACTGCAGATAGAAAAGAAAAGCAGAGACGGTAGGAGGAAAGCCCCTGGAACGCTCTCTGGGTCTGTTGCAGTTCTTTCTGCAGACATACTCTGAATTAGCATGGTGGGTGAACAGGTTGTTTACCAGCACAGGTTTGTTTCTTTTTTTCCCAGCCTCTTCCCTGCGCAGCGCTGATGTGCTCGTATCTCCCTCAGTCATTGATTGAAACTGCGCACCAGGGAAACGGCGAGAATATTACCCAACTAGCAACAGAGAAATGGTTTGGCGTTTGTTGCTGTTGCATCCATTTTCTGTTATATGTAGTGAAACTCTAGGTGTTCCTCCACAAGATATTCATAACAGTTTTGCTGAAATGTTGGACCTTTTTTTTTTTAAAATCTGGTGTTTCTGTCCAAAATGCTAAAGTTTTTAGCTTTTAACACAGATCTTCTCTGAGATCAAGTCACCATTAAGCCATTTTGTAACAACTTTCTCTGCATGCCTAGAGTCATAATCAACTTGAAAGTATCACGTTATGATGTCTTAAGAAATAAATTTCTCAGTTCTCTGCAGTTTACCAGTAGAACATCAGAAAAACATGTTCTTACCACCCACATACTTGGTGCTCTCAGGCTAAAACTCTTCCACATTTTCACCAAATGGTCAAAAAGAAAAATATTGGATCTGAAAGTTGCGCCGAAGGAGGAACCAGATTTTTGGAGGTTATAGATTTTCTCCCTGATTTCTTGACTGATGTCTTTGGATTTTTCCATCCTACCAAACAGATTCAGTGTATTTGATGGGTTTCTTCCTCTTTATAGTTGTGCTAATAATGATTTCAATGTTTATACTGAAAATCAAAAGCGTCCCAAGATGTTATCATCCAGATTTACTCAAAACAATATCTAAATTCTAAGTAACTATAGAAATGAAAATTCAGGTGTTTAGGAAATTGATGAAGTTTGCAATTTTAACTTACCTAAAATGTTTGATTAAAAAAAAGTCATGTTTTTTTTTTCCTTTTACTCTTAATCTCTGTGTATTGAATTCCAGCAGTTTCTTAGAACCCATTTAGACAAAGGCTTCCCAAATATTTCAGCCTGTGGTCCCAAAAATAACATTTCAACAGACATATAAATATTTCACTCTATGTTAATTTTACATATAAAAACTGAGCCTGATTCTGCTGGAGGTTTCTTCCTGTTCAAAGGAGTTTTTCCTCTCCACTGTCGCTATCGCTACAAGCATGCTTAGTGTGAGGGATTGCTGAAGAGTCAATGAGTCGATGCAATCAGCTGGTTTTCCTTAGATAGAAAACTTTGAATCAATCTGACTGGATGATCTGGTTGAACTGAAAGTGACCTGAGATGACATGATGTGAATTGGAGCTATAGAAATAAACTGAATAGAATTTAATTGATGATAAAAAGCAAATAGGATAATATTCAAATATAAATGAATCTATTTTAAATGTATTTTAATTATTTAATTGTGAATTTTATAATTCAATGCTATAATTAATATTTGAATAATGTATTAGATAATTAAAAAGATAAATATTACATCTACTGCATTTATCAATGTGTTGGTACATATATATAGCATATATTTGATGCTATATTTTGGTCCTTCGTTCGTTCCTGAGGTTTTTTTATTGCAATAATTGTGAAAAACTTCTCAAGACCCCCCCCAACTTGGTGTCTAACAACCCCGCAGGGTCCTAACCCCCACCTTAAGAACTGCTTTTCTTTAGTTTAACACTGATTCCCAAGAGATGCCTTTCTACTCCTTTCCAGATATTTATCTCAGCTGATTTTATAGAGAATGTGTGCTGAGTCACAGGAGGAAAGTCAGACGAGGAAACGGAGCCGTGCATCTGGTCAATCTGCACAGTAAAGAACATTGTGCTGATTGAAGATCATGTATCACATCAATGCATCGATATGAGCGGAGGAGACAGGCCAGAGACACATGGTGCTACATGACACCACAAATGGCACAGGCTGATCTTTACAGAGACGAGATGGAACAAGGCACCGAAATAAACTGCAGCTTTCTGGAAAGGTATGACTGAGCTGCTGGATAGACACCACTGGGCTGCTGGATGTGGTTCTGCTCGGCCAAACGATCTCAATACGTTCAGTTAGGGAGATCATTAGGGCTGCTGGATTAATTGATTAATAGCTGTATAGCCATACAGCCAAGATTCCTTAAAGATGTTTTACGAATGTAGACCTGGTGAAACTAAAACTTTTCAAGTTAAAAAGTTCTGGATAGAGTATATTACTAGATGAAAAACTTTTTTTTAATCTTAAATGCAAAATATTAACATATTTTCTTTAAAATCTTGGTATAATTGCTGCTCTAAGTGGGTCACTAAGTTGGTCGCTCTGTCAGTATAATCGTTAATCTATACTCCAGTTAACGTTTAATCAATTACTAAATTAGTTTATGTTTATTTCAATAACCGATTAATCACAATTAATCAAATTGATTGTTTCAGCGCTATAGATAATGCTCTGTATCGTCTATATGAGTGTGAATGAAATGCTATGTGAAGCAATAGCCAGTCGGTCACACAGCTGGAACACAATGCAGCAACATTTTATGAATAGATTAACCTGCTTTGTGCTCCATGTTTGTGTTCCATGATGTAGAGCAACACACAGTTCAAAGTTAAACTTTTTTGATTTTTAAAAACCTATAAATTAACATTTCATTGAGGTTTCTTGTTTATGTTTGACCCTTTTCTCTGCTTCGTCTAAATAAACTCCAATCAAGTCTTAAGAACTTGCCTCCTCAATACATAGATGACACCTGTGTGTCCTTTAAAGCCATGACAAACGCAGCTGAGCCGAATATCTGAGGAATCAGATATTTGTTAAGCAGCCTTCACTTTGCTGTAGGTCCCATTCCTCTATCAGCTATTATTTAAAAAATGTAATCATCTTAGAAAAAATTAAATAAAATTAAAAAAATAAATAAATTAATTAATTAAATTAATAAAAAATTAAATAAAAATAAAAATTTTAATAAAAAAAAAAAAATTAAATTAAAAAATTAAAAATAAAAAAAATTAAAAATCATAATAAATAAAAATAAATAAAGAAAATTAAAAATGTAATCATCTTAGAAAAAACAAAATAAATAAATAAATTAAATTAATAAAAATTAATTAAATAAAAATAATTTTTTTGTAAATTAAATAAAAAATTAAAAAATGATAATAAATAGATAAATAAACATAAATAAATAAAATAAAAAATGTAATCATCTTAGAAAAAATTAAATAAAATAAAAAAAATAAATAAATAAATAAAAAATTAAATTAAATAAAAAATAAAAATGTTTAATTTTTTTTTTATTAAATAAAAAATTAAAAAAAATTAAAAATGATAATAAATAAATAAATAAAAAAATAAATAAATAAATAAAATATAAAAATGTAATCATCTTAGAAAAAATTAAAATAAAAAAAACAAAATAAATAAATAAAAATTAAATAAAAATAAAATTTTATTTTTTAATTAAATAAAAAAATTAAAAATTAAAATTAAAAAATGATAATAAATAAATAAATAAAAATAAAATAAATAAATAAAATAAAAAAAATGTAATCATCCCAGAAAAATTAAATAAAATAAAAACAAAATAAATAAATAAAAAATTTAATTAAATAAAAATAAAAATTTTAATTTTTTTTTTTTTATTAAATAAAAAATTTAAAAAAATTAAAAATTTAAAAAGATAATAAATAAATAAATAAAAAATAACTAAATAAATAATAAAAAAAATGTTATCATCTGGTTTTTGGATATGAACGCATTTTGCCCCGTCATCGGTCACAACGGTCTCGATCCGTATATGGAAAGGAGGCGAGCTGCAGTGAAACAGAGAATCACCTCACTGAGGGAGCAGAGGACTCGGTCACACAGAAGGAGTCAGTGCGAACGAGAGGTGAGAGAACATTAGCTTGACAACAGCATCATGAAGAGCAGAGAACACATCAGACATTCAAGGGATGCATTTCTTTACATCAGGATGAGGATAAACTCATTTCCCCAGCTCTGAGTGTTTCACAGATTATGTTTAATCAATTAGTGAAAAACAGCAATGAAGCCGGGCGTACACTGTACGAGTTTTCCCTTTTCACTGAGCATGTGCAAACAAGGGAGTTCTTCTTCTTCTTTGTCTAGATTGACGACCAGCAACCTGTGGTTTTTACATGTACAGCGTGAGCAGGTAGATCGCATCAGAGCGTCGGGTCGCACAGTGTGGGAACGTACATTGTGAACTGTGAACTTTTAAACCCTGTGGTTTCATGGTACAATTTGAGCTGTAGCTGCGTGCGACGATTGAAAAAATCGCACAGTTTATACCCGGCTTAAGGCTACCAATGCCTGCCCCCCAATATTTGCAGGATAGGTCAAGGAAAAGCAGCTGAGGGGTTCACAGAAACTCGGGAGGAGCTGCAGAGAATCCCATCTCAGATTATATATCAATGTAATCCAGAATTCTGACTTTAAAAAAAAAAGTCCTTTTCCCCGAAATGCTATAAGACACAAAAAATTTGGAAACAGGTCATCAGCTCAGCCAGGTGCAACTAAACCTCAACGTTATTAACAATAAATGAAATTGGATGTGTGAAAGAAATCTAACATCACCTGCACATCAACATCAACATACATTTATGGATTTTCTCCACCTCAGGTGCCTAAAATGACCAAAATAAAAGAAATAACAAAAACATTCCAGTCTGAAAAAGTACAATTCTGCTAAAAACATACCAAAGAATATTAGTAATCAACCCAAAAAAAGATTAGACAAAAAAAAAGCTCACAAAATTAATTTATTCACGAAAACTGTGACATAAACTGAAAGCTTAGCAGCTTTTACACAATTCTGCTCCTGTTACATAAAATTCTGGATGCTAAGATTCAGGTTTGAGGTTCAAGGCTACAAACACTTTGTTTTATTGTCCTAGTTTAGAGCCTGCAGTCTTAACTTAAACCAAATGTGAGCAGGAAATTAAGAAAAAAATAAATTTGGAAAAAAAAAAAACGTAAAAACAGTAATAAGATTGACAGTGAAGTGAAACTCCTCAGAGGTGGGTTCATTCGCTAGCAGCTCTTAGGAAGCAGCTCTTATTGAATGCTTTCCAACGCGAGCCGACAACCCGACGTTTCCTTCAAATAGCAGATTCATGCATAAATGAATAAAAAGCACACAACTGTTCAAAACAATCCCACTTTAGGAAAGTGTTGTGCTGGCAATTTGAGAATCTATTAGGTGTTGTCCTGTTTTTTTAGCTGTTTCTTTCCGTCACCTTTTCCCAGCAGCCTGTCAGTGTTTTTTTTTACCTGCCCAGGTAAAAAGGAAAACATGCTTCATCCCACCGTACCTCGTATTTTCTCTCGTCCCTGTGTCTCGCTCATTCCTTCAGACCTCCCGGCTGTGTCCCTTGGTGCAGCAACCAAAACAGCTAATGGAGGAGGAATGTACCTACGCTCAGCAGCACAGAGCAGGGGAAGGATGAAGGATGCAGAGGCTCTCAGGAAAAAGACTGAGAGAGAAAAACTAAAAACCTCTCAGCCATGTTGCCAAAGTAACATCATGTTCAATGCATTTCTGCAGCTTCCACTCCTGGTGGTGAAGGATGAGACGGTGTGAGTTACGTTTTACAGAACATGTGCATTTTTAGGCATATATGTGCAGCTTTAGAGCTGCTGAAAGATACATGAAGCCTCGGGGAAGAAATCGGGAATTTCCCAGTGAAATAAGCAGAATTAGGAAGTAACTAGGTACCTTTACTCAGTTACAGCTACCTGGAGCTGTTTTACTGCAGCATCCTTTTAGGTAAGGACTGTCTTAATCAGAGGTTTCAAGGTTACTTTACTTAAGCAGAAATGTTTTCTATCTACTGAAGCTGAGAGCGGTCAAAGTCAACTTTTTTTATCATTTGCCTTCTTGAGATAATGACATAACTAGGGGATGCACTATATTGGGATTTTGGCCGATATCCGATAATGCCGATATTTTTAAAACTCATGTAGCCGTATATGACCGATATCGATACCGATGTTAAAGCTGGACTAAAATAAGTAGTCATTGCCGGAAAACAGTTTTGTTATCCATTTCTGACACTTTGAAAAATAATAAACTCAAATATATTTTTCATATGCTGATATCAAATAGATTTTTAAAGCGCTGTATCGATCTATTTTTACTTTCAAAAATCTGGTGAAATTTCATCGTTCTGTTACAAACTCTCGTGATATTTTGCAAATTCTTGTGAGATTTTGTTAGTAAAATAGATCGATACTGCATCAATATATCAACATATAAAAATATGGCAACATTTGGTGAATTTTCGAGGGGATTTCGTAGCATAACGATGACATATAGCAATATTTCATTAGTAAAAAGAGATTGATATGGTGTTTTTAAATGGCAATATATCAGCATATGAAGATATTGGGATATTTTAATGAATCAATATTTTTTCCTCATCTTTAGAAGTTTTTAAGTCTGTAAAAGAAGTTTTTGAGGAAGAAGAAGTAGTATTTTTTTTTTTTTTTAGACTTTAGAAACTCAGAAGCTGATCAAATATCGGGTTAAATATCGGTGGGGCCGATGACCGATATTCAGTTTTAAGGCCGATACCGATAGGGGGCCGATTATATCGTGCATCTCTAGACATAACTATTTCATTATCATGGTAAAATCATTATTAATTGTTTTCTTGAGATCACACAAGATAACTATCTCATTATGACGAGAAACCAGACCTTGATTTCTTGAGATAACAAGATGATGAACCCGTCTGAGTAATGAATGAGGCCAACAGCCCTGGATTCCCAGTCCATCCATGCCTGGGAGGCCCGTAGTTGTGCAGTTGTGCACGAATAATCTTTTTTTTGTTGTTTCTTTTTTCTTTTCACTCATTGTCAGGTTTAGATTAGACTAGATTAGATGAGCTTTATTGATCTCACAGCGGAGAAATTCACTCGTCACATATTGGAATAGAAGTTAAAGAAGGTGCAAACAAGGAGGAAAAAGGTGCATTAAGAATAAACAATATATATATACAGTATATCAAGATAAATAGGATTAAGGTGCAAGTGTACATGTATCGCACACAATGAAAAACAAAATAAAAATAAGAAATAAAAAAAATAAAAAAAACTGGATGATTGGATTGCATAGAATACAGTAGAAACAAATGTGTTTTTTAATAAAAATCTTTAATCTGGACTCATTTTGGAGGCTATCTATACTTCACTGAGTAATTATTTTTTAGAAAACTTTTTACTCCTTATATCTGTTTGCAATTATCTCTACTAGACTCCTTAGTTTTGCTTAAATTAAGCTCATTTTCGTTATTGCCTGTTGATATTTAAAGAAAATAAAACATCAAAATAATCAGTTCCATTCAGAAATTAATTTCTCTGGTTGGACTCGTTGCTGCAGCATTATAAGCATTTATATAAATGCTTATAATGAAGATGATTCAGTCACTTTTTGAACTCTTTGCAAAAAAATACTAGAACACCTGCAAAAGAAATCTATCCTTTAAACATTTTATTAATATTTTTTAACATTTTTATTCAAAGATACAATCAAGATGCACGGCTGCATCATTTTATGTTAATTCAGTTGCATTTGGATCAAGATCCTATGAGTCACTTCAAGTCTCCATTTCTAACACAGATATTCTCTTTGATCTAAAACCTTCAACTGGATCCCCACAGTAACATACTGCCACCACCATATTTCACTATAAAGTCAGTTGGTGCTACATCGTTTTTCTCAATGCAGAGGATTTCACTTAGAAGCCTTAGAATCATTTAATTTTACTTCTGGATTTATTCTGAATGATTCTTAAAAAAACAAAACATCTATATTCAAAAAACTTGATTTTATTTAAGGTTATCAGAAGGAGGCTGAATGCATCAGTTATCTGATGGGAAAATCTAATATAGAAAACTAATAGAGAACACTTTGGAAAATGGAAAGCACATATTTCTAACGTGGCTTTCTGCTATTATCGAAGAGGATTGGTTTGCGTTCACTGAGAACGTAACAAATAAACCCACTGTCTTTGACATCATAAAAATAATTTATCAAGTTTTACTGACTTCATTACTCAGCTGAGTGTTTTAGGTCTTTGGCCCAGACTCTCACGCACCCAAATAACAGTTCTAACGGCACGACAAGCACAAACTTTGTAATTGGTGGTGCATTGGACTGATAAATGATCTGCGATGTAATGAGATCATCAAACATGTTTGCTAACCTTATGAATTCGGCGCTGAAGCTGTTGAAGAATTGCCGGCTGCTATATGAGCTTCTGCTTTGTTCTGCTTCCATTAATATGCGGTTTTACAGGCCCTCGGTGGTTTTATGGTCTTATCCTGTTTACCGTCAGGTTGAAAAACATTCCCACATTTAATTTATAGGAACTGATGGATTTAAGGTGATAGTTTTATTTTATTGGAAAGTTTGACTCCTATTTGTATCTTGTATTTTTTTTTGTGCCTTCTTCCTTCTGTCCTTGGTTTTTTTCCCCCTCACTCTCATGTCCTTCACCTTCATCATCTCTCACTCTCCTCAGTTTTGGAGGCTACTTTTTTTTTTTTTTCATCTCCACTTAGCTTTTAGTGCTCTTCCGTGCCCCCCTCCAGGGGAAGCCACCTCTTTCCAGACACTGCCTTATTTTAGCAACACAAGCTGGTCCTTGGAGAACGCTGCCAGTGTGTCTGCCCCTGTGTGTATATACGAGTGTGTTTCTTTTGGACCTGCATAATATGTGCACATTTTCTGATGTATCCAGGACTGACAGGTATTTGAGTTTCGCCATCGAGTTTCTTTCTTTCCTTTTTTCTGGTTTCCCTCCTTTTTTCCGTTAGGAGCATAACGACAGGTGAATTATTAATGATGGAGGGAATTTCTGTTCTACTTCAGATCTCCCAACGCTACAAGAAAAGTCTCCGAAGGCAGGCAAGCATGAAACACCAAACATACATACTTTGTCTTCTACGAAATTTAGCAGCCATCAAGGAATTTGTGCGTTTTGGGGATTTGCAAATCTATGCAGACACGGATCCTTGTTTTATTCAACTATCTTTCCTCCCTCTCTCCACTCTCCGCCGTCTAAATGAGATGTCAGCCAAGGACCATTCATTTGTCCCTTACCCCGAGTCGAGTCCCGGCATTGTGGAGGTACAGCTGTGTTCTGTCAGCTATGCAGCGAAAATGAGCGGGAAAGACGAAGCATCATCAGGAGCAACACCGTGGGCCAAATGCCTTATTATGTCAGATTTACAAATTCCTCCACATCCTCATTGAAGGAAAAAAAGCGACCTACATAACTACATACCAGAAAAAAGAGAAAAAACACCAATGGCCCAATTCTTCTCTCCAGACCTCCACTTTTTCAATCTCTCCATCTTTACAGTTTCCTCTAAAGCTGCTTCCTGTCTCTCTCATTTCGTCACCCTTCGTTTATCTCTTGGTGCGTTTTCACCCCTCATTCAGATGAAAGGAATGGTTTATTTCCAGTTTACTAGCGGAAATGTTGCACATCCAAGCACGTTTGCTGAAATGGTATGGTCGACATTGGGGGGGGTGGTTAGGTGATCCAACCAACCTGCTACTAGGTAAACACCATCTGTTCACACAAAATCACACCCCCCCCCCGACGTTGTGACGAGAATAGAGCAAGCCAATTGCTCTTATTCTCCCACACCTCCATTGTGCCAGCTTTGAGAGGCGTGTGCTGGAAATGTTTGTGTGTCGGCCTGTGATGATAATAGATCGCAGCAGAGTCGATGTTCTTTTAGATGTTACAGGAGAAAACGTACATTTCAATATCTTGTCATTGAGGCTCTTTGTTTTGCTGCAGTAAATAGTGATTTTTTTAGCTGTCAACACAAATTCTAGATACAGTAGTAGCCATTCAAATTGCTTTTCCTGGCTGGTCTTTGGCTGGCCCTGACTACTGCTTGGCTGGTCCTACGACTATTGCTTGACTGGTCCTTGGCTGGCCTTTGACTATTGCTTGGCTACTGGTCCTTGGCTGGCCTTTGACTATTGCTTGGCTGGTCCTTGACTATTGCTTGGCTTGTCCTTGGCTGGCCGCTTCGACTATTGCTTGGAGTACTGGTCCTTGGCTGGCCTTTGACTATTGCTTGGCTGGTCCTTGGCTGGCCCTTGACTGGTCCCTTGACTATTGCTTGGCTGGTCCTTCTCGGCTGGCCCTTGACTGGCCCTTGACTGCTGCTTGGCTTGTCCTTGGCTGGCCCTTGACTGTGTGCTTGACTGGTCCTTGGCTGGCCCTTGACTATTGCTTGACTGGTCCTTGGCGCTTAGCTGATCCTTGGCTGGCCCTTGGCTAGTCCTTGGCTAGTCCTTGGTTGGCCCTTGACTATTGCTTGGCTGGTCCTTGGCTGGCCTCCTTGACTGTGCTTGGCTGGTCCTTGGCTGGCCTTGACTATTGCTTGGCTGGTCCTGGCTGGCCCTTGACTGTGCTTGACTGGTCCTTGGCTGTATTCTTGACTATTGCTTGACTGGTCCTTGGCTGGCCTCTTGGCTGGCTCCTTAGCTAGCTCCTTGATGGATCCTTGGTTGGCCCTTGACTATTACTTGGCTGGTCCTTGGTGGCTGGCCCTTGACTATTGCTTGGCTGGTCCTTGGCTGGCCCTTGACTATTGCCCGGCTGGTGCCTTGGCTGGCCCTTGACTATTAGCGGCCAGTCCTTGGCTGGCCCTTGACTGTTGCCAGGCTGGCCCTTGGCTGGCCCTTGACTATTGCTTGGCTGGCCCTTGGCTGGCCGCTGGACTATTCGCTTGCTTGTCCTTGGCTGGCCCTTGACTATTGCTGACTGGTCCTTGGCTGGCCTTTGACTATTGCTTGGCTGGTCCTTGGCTGGCCTCTTGACTATTACTTGCTTGTCCTTGGCTGGCCCTTGACTATTGCTTGGCTACTGGTCCTTGGCTGGCCCTTTTGACTATTGCCCGGCTGGTCCTTGGCTGGCCCTTGACTATTGCTTGGCTTGTCCTTGGCTGGCCCTCTGACTATTGCTTGGCTACTGGTCCTTTTTGGCTGGCCTTTTGACTATTGCTTGGCTGGTCCTTGGCTGGCTCCCTTGACTGGCCACTTGACTATTGCTTGGCTTGTCCTTGGCTGGCCCTTGACTATTGCTTGACTGGTCCTTGGCTGGCCCTTGACTATTGCTTGACTGGTCCTTGGCTGGCCCTTGGCTGGCTTGGCTGAGTCCTTGGCGCTAGTCCTTGGCTGGCCCTTGACTATTGCTTGGCTGGTCCTTGGCTGGCCCTTGACTATTGCTTGACTGGTCCTTGGCTGGGCCTTTGACTGGTGCTTGGCTGGTCCTTGGCTTGTCCTTGGCTGGCCCTTGACTATTGCTTGACTGGTCCTTGGCTGGCCCTCTTGACTATTGCCCGACTGGGTCCTGGCTGGCCCTTGACTATTGCTTGACTGGCCCTTGGCTGGTCGCTTGAGCTGAATCCTTGGCTGGCCCTTGGCTGATCCTTGGCTGGTCCTTGGCTGGCCCTTGGCTGGTCCTTGGCTGGCCCCTTGGCTGGTCCTTGGCTGGTCCTTGGCTGGCCCTTGACTGGCCCTTGGCTGGTCCTTGGCTAGTCCTTAGCTGGCCCTTGGCTACAGTCCTGGCTGGTCCTTGGCTGGCTCCTTGGCTGGCCTCCTGGCTGGTCCTTGGCGCTGGCCCTTGGCTGGTCCTTGGCTGGTCCTTGGCTGGTCACTTGGCTGGCCCTTGGCTGGCCCTTGGCTGGTCCTTGGCTGGTCCCCTACAATTCCTTTTTAAACATCAATCTTTGTACTAAAATTTCTTTTCTGTCATGATTTGTGGAAATTAAGATCTAAAGAGAAGCGTCATCTCCTCGTCAGACCCTGTAATTCAGTGAAAAGGTGGAGTTAGAGTAAAAGAAATGCACGCCCAGGAGAAGGTCAGTGCCTGGAAGCCGCAGGGGAGTAAGCTGCCATTCAGCTGGTGTTTGACTGGGAGGGCCATTTTGAATGGCAGCGACTGTAATTCTAACACTCTTTCTTTTGAGGATGTAGAAAACAAAATGTTGACGTTGAAAAACAGTTAAGCATGTGATAGAAGCACAGAGTATAAACTGTGGTTAACATCTTTGTCTGAGTTTTTTCCCCCCGAGAATAGCCCAACTTTAATGGACCAGCATCAAGTCAACTTTTTTTTTAACTGTATAGATTGCTGTAACATTATTCCCTCATCAAAAACATACCCAGATCATTGCCTGGATTCATTCATGTATGTGTGAGGAATTATTTAATGTCCTCTGGCAGCCAGTCAGCAGAAGGAAAACAGCTGCTTGGACCTCTAGCCCCGGCATTTAGTTGTAGCTCCTCCTCTGGGGAAGCATCCTCCAAGCCGCGTTTCTGCATCACTGAGCAGCGCACCCCTACCCTACCGCTCCTGCAGGCTATCAGCTGCAATAATTAGCAAACACATACTAAGTTTTTAATACTAACTAATACTTAATCCAGTCCTTTTCTGCTTTAACCAGGGGCTTAAAAAGTCTTAAAAGGCATTGAATGCTTCAATATAAAACTAAGGCCTTAATTGGTATTAAAATGTCTTAAACTAGTCTTAAAATTGTTAAAACTTCATTTATAGGGGTTTTTTTTTTTTGTACTCCAAATCAAACATTAAAATAATTGACAATATAATTTTTTACAATTTCCAAACGGCTTGCTGGAACCATTATGGAACCAATAAAAATGATGTTGAAGCCAGACCTTGGCGGGATGAGCCACTAACTTTTTATCTAAATCATCTCACAGACTCTGCATCAAACTGAACATATCGATGCGTTTTTTGCACCGTGTTTTTCTCCCGCAATGTTTGTATTTGATCACTGCTGCTCCTCAAGAAATGAAAACGTCATGAGAGCTGTACTAGATACAATTTTGTTTTGTATACACTCTGTGTATAAAAAATGAAAATAAAAGTTGTCTAAGTCTGAGATTAAAGTCAGAATTCTGACTTTAATCTCAGAATTCTGACTGAATTCTGACAATAAAAAAAGCCAGAATTCTGAAAAAAAAAGCCAGAATTCTGACTTTGTTCCCATACTAAACTGAAATAAAATGTAAAAATCAGTAAACATAATCCTTTTCCGTAAAACCGTAAAGTTCAGTTTTATTTATTTATATATACGTAACTTTCATTTTCCAATACAGCAATAAAACAAAACTTTGACAACACACAATGTTGTGATGATATGCTAAAAGGTGATTGACAGAAACGGCAGGAGGTTCTTAAAGAGACAAGAGGATGATTTTAAGACATTTAGAAATGGCTCCTTTTTTTGCATAGACACAATTTTTTCTATCAACTGAAGGTGACATACTGTAGTTATTTGATTGTGGAATAGAATTGAAGTACATGCCTGGTGTCGCTACCTGATCCGTACCGGTAGCGCCATCCGTACCATCAGCTAATTTGCATCCAGGTTGCCTTCGTTTTTACTTTATAAACACATCAAAACTCTTATTTCTCTCCCCTAAAATAAAAAGCGCACTAAACTACACTATATAAAAGGTTAATAATTTATTTTCTGAGAAATTAAATGCATTTAAACTCTTGTTCATCACTTGGCTGGGCCAGTTTCTTCCTGGAAATCGAATCCTACGCTACTTTTTTCTGCTTTGTATTTATACATAGGTATATCTAGTCTTTTTAAGTTTTATTTCTCGCTTTAACATAAAAAAAAAATTTCTTGAAATGTCTTTAAGTGAAACTTTAAAGACATAAAAAAAAAATGGGTCTTACTCTGAAGTTTCTTGTACACGTCAACCTTTTCTGCCTGTCTCTTTCTCCATCTCCCACTCTCTCTTCCTTTCTCTCAGCCTGCAGCAAAATTGAGTCAAATCAATCAATTCAGGTTTCTTGGGCAGACCAGTGGCGTGGTAAGAAATTGACCTTTCATTTAAATGTATCCGTGTGTGTGTGTGGGGGGGGGATTGACAAAAAACTGAAGGAAGTAGTCAGAGCTAAGTCTCTCTCTGCCTCAGAGCCAATTACGCCACCCATTGCGGTGTTGCCCCAAACTATCTACTGACGATCAAACACACACCCATGCAAAACGCATTACCCCACACCCACATTTTCACTGCGAGCAACAGCAGATATGACAAGTGCACGGTCCGTGGACACGGCGTTAAACATGCCCTGTGTCTATTTTAAGTGTTTATGTTAAGCAGCTTTCTGTTGCGGTTTTTCCCTTTTTGCCCGGCTGGGTATTGAGCGTATTGAGTGAGTGAGTTAGCCCGGGTTAAGTGGTTGTGTTTAAGGGCACACCAGTGCTGCTGTGATCACCGGCTGCTCCCGTACAGCCTTGGAATGAGCCCTGCAAAACGAGATAAAAGGCTCATGACAATGGGACCTTGCGTACACACACCCAGACTGAAGGGCAGAGAGCAACGACGCATGAAAAGACGGTGTGGGGAAGAGACGTTTGATTTTATGTCATTCTTTTGTTTTTGCTGCGTTGTCAATTTCCTTGTGTCTTATTCCTTCCCCCTTCCTTTGTTTCACATGCCAATATGGTGCATTCAAAAGTAAAAGTAAAGATTTCTTCTTCTTGCCTTTAAATGCCTTTAAATGCCTTTAAATGTTTAAGAACATTCCTATTATGAGACAATGATTACCTCATTGCAGACGAGTTTCACTAATACCAGACCTGTACGATCAGGAAATGAACGTCTCTGACAACACGAAGGACGCTAATAAATGTCAAAAATGAACATATTTTGGATTGAAATATACATAAGAAGCAAATTCACTAACCATTGGTCTTAAAAGAGTAACGATAAAACATTTCTAAGACTTTGGGTCTCCAAACAACAGCAAAACATAAGAAAGCATTTTTCCAAAAATAGCTAAAAAACCAAACTATTTTAAAACACTCATTAAATTAATTAATTGTCGTTGTCAGAGGTCACAAAAGAAAGGAAGCTGTGTGTCCGGTGAAAAAGAATCTCACACCTACAATCAAACTTTAGAGCTCCTTGGCTGTTTCAGAATGTATAGGCGTGGCCTAGTCAAAGTCCAATTCAATTTAATTCAGTTTTCACCACACATATCATCTAAAGGCACTTTACAGTTCACCAGATCATCCATTCAGATTGATTGAAAGTTTTCTATCTAAGGGAAAACCAGCTGATTGCAATCTCTAACACTAAGCATCCTTGTAGCGACAGGTGGAGAGGAAAAACTCCCTTTGAACAGGAAGAAACCTCCAGGTAGAACCAGGCTCAGTGTGGCGGATTGCATCTGCTAGAGAGCCCACTGGAGTTCAAAGGAGACAGAAGCGAACATAGAAAAAGAAGCATAGATACAAAGAGGCAGCTGTCAACCAGCTCCACAGGCGGCCCGTCCGTGAAAAACACACAGCCAGGCAGGCGAGCTCCGAGGCCAGCTCCCATGTCAGAGGATGAAGAGCACATCCAGTTAGTCACAGTCAGAGAAACAGGACTACACTTTGGAAAACAAGGCCAAACTCCAACATCCTAGAAACAAAAGGTGTTGATGGCAGCAGCACAGCTGATATTTCTCTCCAGGATGGAGTCACAGCCAAACAGGAACAGACCAGATGAAGCTACTATGAGAAAAAGCAGAGAGAGCAAGAACGTTAGAGATTGAACTAACAGATTCTGCAAAATGGCAAGAATGAGATAGAATGAACCATCATGATGAAAAAGGGAGGATTGGTAAATCACTCCAGCAGTCTAAGCCTATAGCAGCAGAACTATAGAAATATAGAGCCACTCTAACTATATGCTTTATCAGACAGGTTAAAAGCAGACAGGGTGTCCAGACACAGTAAATCTAATTAAGATGCTATTGCATGACAAAGAGTGGATCAAATCTGAAAGGTTTAAATAGAATGTTTGACTCTAACAAAAAAAAATAAAGAAAGCAAAGAGAAGAATTGTAAATGGGAACAAATACAATTTAGTTAATTTAGTGTAGCTTAATTTGTAATGACTATTATGAGACGTAGGCATGCATGTGCAGTGGTAAATAGGATGAGCTGAGCTGTAGGATTCATGGTGGAGGTACTGACAGTGAACTGTGATTCCAGGCATTCATGCGTGCTCCAGGCTAGGTCACATAAACAAAAGCTAAAACTCAGAAGGGCCTTGCTCCAGGTGCTATAACCTGAGGCCACAGTTTGGAAAACAAATCCACAGTGCATGCATGCGCTGCTCGGGGAAAATCGTCTCTGAACATTTCCCTTCAAACGCTGCGTAGCCCTCATTATATCATGTTAATGCAGTGAATCCTCCGCTCCCGGACCCCCGCACTCTCCGGAGGATTTTCGCGTGGAGATTTCTTGGCCGACATCCGGCCCTCTCCTCCTCCGCCATTGTCTGTCTGTCCTCATCCTGCTCCTCTGCACTAAAACAGCTCATAATTATTGTCTCAGCATCCTTCATGTATAATTTATCAGCCGTTTAAAAGCCGAGCTGCATGCAGTTAAATCTACTGGGAGCTTCTGTCTTTCTAAATCTCCCCCCTTCCCCTCACTCTCCCAACCTTCATCATTTTTCTCCTCTGTCATACTATCTTCCATGTGCAGGAGCCCTCTGTCATCTCTTTTTACTTCATGTTATTCTTTTATTCCAATCTCTCGTTGTGCAAGCTTCATCCTCCAGTCTCTTTCATTTTGTTTTGGAGTGCATTCTGCTCCCCTCCTTCTGCTGCCTCTCTTAATTTTCAATTTCTGACAATAACAGAAATGATCACACCAATGTTCTCTTGTTCTCTCTCTGTCCAAATTTTTGCACCCTTCACTTTTTTCCCCTCTCCTTTCCCCTGCTCTAAAAAGAGGAAGGAAAGGTGCAAAGTAATTGGATTCCCCCCTAATAGCGAGGGTAATGTTGACGGTACATAAATCCTGCCGCTGAAATAGTGCCTCGTTTATCTTCTGATTTTGCCTCATTGTTTTTCGCCGCCTGTTTCCCCACCCTCATCTTCCTCTTTCTCCAGCGCTGGTACATTTTTTTTGTCTTCCATCCTTCCTTCCCCGTCTCACCTTCCCTTCATCTCTCCAGGGGTCTCATCAGGTAGCCTTGTTTGTATAGATGGGATGATGCGTCTCCAGCATAAATTGGCCAACACGGTTTGGTTGCCGCCACGCAGATACTGAGAGAGAAGCCGAGCGGGGAAGAACGGTGGATAAGAGCCACACATCCACATTACTTTGGATATGTGTAACAACATAAGGCTTACAGGAAGCAGCGAGGGCTCGACTTAACCTGGCTTTAAGGAAATGAGAGTAATTCTGTCACCTAATTCATTTCGCTCTCTTAAACCTCAGACTTCCATCTGTTCCTTCTTACTTCTGTGAAGCAAACATCGACCTAATAGCAGGTGCAAATCAGCTCAAAAGCAATCAGGGAATCCAAATCTGTGCAACAATTAGGCAGCATCAACGATTGAAAAAAAAAAGGGAATCGTTTGTACAGCAGATGGTGACATATTGCTTTTTTTTCCTCTACAAATTTGGGTCAAGCCCCCAAAATGCTTGATCTTATTCAATAATTAACTTAATCGTCTTGATGGTGACTTCCAAGACGGAAACACTCACAGCTTTCCTTCTTATCATTTAAAGCCTCTGCTCTATAAATATGTAATTTCTGCAGTGGAATAACACACTGACATGTTTTTGTTTGGCTTAAAGAAGAAAAAAAAAAGCAAAATGGTGAATTGTCTGATATCCTTTATTTCATTTATTGCATTATATGTTTAAAAAGAAAGACCCGTACTTTAATGTTCAAATAAATGCGATGTAGCATTTCAGTTCAGTTCACTAGGTCATCCAGTCAGATTGATTCTGTCCTTCCCAAAACCAGTTGATTGCTTCAACTCACTGACTCAAAGGCAATTGCTCACACTAAGCATGCTTGTAGTGACAGTTATGGAGAGGAAGAACTCCCTTTTTAACAGGGAAGGCCGGAAGGAATATGGATACATAACAAAGCAAGGATAGAATATATTGCTTGAGAAAAACCATAAAAGGTATTGCTAGTTTGTGAAAGCCATGGAAAGAGCATGATTCTAAACATGAAGGCAGAGGTACAGCAGATCACACTGGGCTTCAGCTGTTTTACATTTTCATATACTCAAATATTTGTCTTAGAAATTGTACAGTTAGGAAGCTGAGGTGGAGGCATTTCTTGCAAGAAATAAGGTTCACATTTTTTTAACGTTTTAGGACAGAGAGATGGACTCTGACTGAGGCATTTCACAACACATATCATCTCAGGTCACTTTCCAGTTCACCAGATCATCCAGTCAGATTGATTCAAAGTTTTTATCTAAGGAAAACCCAGCTGATTGCATGCGACTCGACTCTTCAGCAATCCACCACACTAAGCATCTTGTACTTAGCGACAGTGGAGAAAACTCCCTTTAGACAGGAAGAAACCTCCAGCAGAACCAGGCTCAGTGTGGCGGCCATCTGCTAGCAGAGGCCCACTGGGGTTCAAAGGAGACAGAAGCGGACATGAAAGAAGCATAGATACAAAAGGCCAGGGAGACGAGCTGAAACAAGCGGCCCGTCCAACACACACAGCCAGGCAGGCGAGGCTCCGGCCCAGCTCATGTCCAGAGGATAGAAGAGCACATCAGTAGTCACAGTCGAGCAGGACTACACTGGAAAACGGTTTAGCTCAACACTGAAAAACAAAAGGTGTTGATGGCATCAGCACGGCTGAGTTCATCAAGGCCGTTTGCTGTCAGGTTAATATATCAGATGGATCTCCTTAAAACAGCAGTCCTCCCCTTACATGTACCATGAAGGAGGCTGGTAATGACTCATTCTTATCTCTCATGGCCTTCATTTGGAGCCTGTGAGGCTAAGAACAGACAAATCTCACATTTTTTACTTCACAACATGAACAGCGAGAGTCAAGCAGTAGCATCTATGCAGTAATTTGATGGTGATGTCTGGTTTTGTCAGAGAAGCTAGTCTAAAATGTTTTGCTTCTAAGGGTAATTTTCTCCTTGCTTCCAAATTCAATTAACAAACCAAAGGAAAACAAACCAATCTTCTGCATCCCCTGTGGCTGCAAAAGCCCCAAACTGTGATGGCTAATTGTTAGCCAGTTGACATCATGGTGGCTATGCCCATCTGATACTTATAGCTGTGGTTAGGGACCCATTGAGTCAGACCAACTAAAACATGGATCAGTTCGGAGCTTAAGGAGGTAGAATTATCCATTATGTACCAATGCTTAGAGGGAATGGATGAGCTGGCAGCCTCTGGAAATAGACCCAAACATTGTTTGGGAAACCGCATTAGAATTCTAGAGAAAAGACGAAGCTCCTTGTGAATTGATTAAAAAATTAAGAGAACATGTACGGGAATGGATGTGGAGGAGAAACGAAGATATATGAGGGTGTTACCGCCAAGGACAGTACAGTTAGTGCCGTTCTATCGCTCTACTGCTCTCGTCATCTCTTCTAAATATCAAACAAACTCATCAATTATTGAGAAAGTGTCAAGTATTTGATCTAAATGGACCTTTCTAGCAGTATTATTGAAGCCCATCAGAACCTCGAACATCCTGCCTTTCATGTTCTTTCATGGTCCGTCTGATTGACGCAGGAGTCCAGGTCAGGGCAGCTAATCAATCACCTGTGTGGCATTTGGATTGTTTGGTCTGTCTATAAGCTTCCTGTGTATCTCTGCTCCTCTGATCGGAGTTAAGGAAGGTCATGGAGGAAAGATCTCAATACAAAGAGCCTTCTGAAAAAAAAATATACATATATATTTATACTATAAACGATTAACATTTTTAATCTAATTAATCACAAGGTTTCTTGAATTTAATTTCGATTAATCACTAGCCTAAATATTATTGAAAAATACAAATACTTCAAAACAGAAAGGTAAGCAAGATGGATATTACATTTAGTTTAATTAATGACAAATCCCAAAAAATTATTTAATTTATCAACAATTTTGGCAACTTAGCCATTGCTTTTTTTTTTTTTTTTAGCAAATCCAGGATGGGTGAATGGAACGTTTTTTTTGTTTAAAACAAACAACTTGACTTTTTTACACAAATACATGAGGTCATTTTACCCTATTATTTATTCATCTTTTAGCCAGTTGTTAAGGTGAACTAACTGGTTAAACATTTTCTGAATGTAAAGCGGACCGCTACTTAATGCACTGGAAAAACGATCTAGAAATAAGTAAAAATTTACCCAAATTAAGTGTATTCACCTTAATTTGAGCAGGTAAATGAGACAGTTTGCCAATGGAATGAGTATTTTTGCGTCTTAAAAATAAGATAATTGAATTAATATGCACTTGAAATAAGACGATGCAATTGTGTTTCTTATTTTAACGTGAAAATTTGTCCTTGTTTGCATTGGCAAAATATTCCTTTTACCTCCTCAATCCAAGAACAAATGTGCGCTATTTTTAAGAACAAATGGCTTATCTAGAATTTAGATTTTTTCCAGTGTGCCCTGCGTTTGATTGCGGGTGGTCCTGGGGTAATGCCGCGGCGTAACACCCGAAGTTGAAGCCCCAACAAATGAATGCTTGGCATTAGGGATGCACACAATAATGTCATTTATAGGTCGGTACTGAGCCATTTAGTCGAATATGGACAAGCCATTACCACCCACCGATCATTTAACACGAATAATTTTGATCAACTTCTGAGTTTCTAAAGTCCCTAAAAAAAAAATACTACTTCTTCTTCTTCCTCAAAAACTTCTTTTACAGACTTAAAAACTTCTAAAGGACGAGGGAAAAAATATTGATTCATTAAAATATCCCAATATCTTCATATGCTGATATATTGCCATTTAAAACACCATAATCTCTTTTACTGATGAAATATTGCTATATGTCCTCGTTATGCTACGAAAATCCCCCGAAAATTCACCAAATGTTGCTATAATAGTTTTATATGTTGATATATTGGCCTTGATGTCGATCTATTTACTATAAAAATCTCTAAAAATTTGCGAATATTAGTACCGACATATGTAGGCGTTAAATTCCAGAAATTAATCATCTGGGTGTGAATTAATTTTGACAGCCCTAATTTATACAAATTTTTTTCCCCCAGCGTTTTATTGTCATTACTGTGTCACAAAAAAATTGCAGAGCAGCGAAATGTAACAAATGTGAACTAGATTCATTTATAGGTTTGGGAACCTAGTTATTTTTTTGAGCTAGTTCGTTTTCATCTGTGTGAACTGAACTTTGAGCTGGCTTCTTTTTAATTATAAATTGGAACAACATTAAGCAGAGGGAATAGATTTTAATAGTCAGAGTTGATGGGAAGATAGAAGGAGCAAAGCATTCATCGAGCTACAATACAGCAGCTTTTAGACTTAGACCCTTGTCTTAGAAAGTTAACCCTTTAATGCCAAGACTGTATCATATTTGATACATAATGTTGTTTTCTGAAATGTTTTGCGTCTGAAACCTTTTGCATAATTTAATGGTGTAAAAACTTTCATCAAAATCCTATTGTACACAAAAAACTGATATACCTGATAACAGCCAGTAGAAGACTACAAAATAATCTTGACTTATCGCATAGTAATAAATTATAATATCAAAAATGTGTTTCTTTTCTTTCTCTTTTACATATTTTGTTGTAAGGGTAAATAAGGAATTCAAACCAAAAAAAGTAATTCTCTGTTTTGTTTTATTCTTGGATCGGGCTTTAAAGGGTTAAAGGCAAAATTCTCACCTAGATCAGATCTCTACCCTCAAATTAAATAGTTTTATTGATTTTACTTCAAATCTCCACTCAATTCTATTCTTTCTACACATTTTATGAACAACAAATAAAGTCAAACAATACATTTACAACTTCTGGAAATGTTCTGTGGACGCAGACATTTGTCAATTTTCCATTTTTATTTTCCATTTGAAAATATGTGGGGTTTAAGGGCAATAAATACATTTGCACAGCACTGTATAGGTATTGCTGAAAGTCAATCTCTAACAAGAAGATCAAGACATCCAATTTGATTCTGCACTCCCTGTACGCCCACTTCCAGCCTTCATGTATGACAAATTAGAAGATGAAAGATGACAGAATGCATAGGACATTTCAGCACAATCCGATCACTACTGTGCATTAAAGCTCTTCTGCATTCAAGTGTCTCTCTAGGCCTGTATTGTTTGTCGCTTCTCTGAGAGGTGTGCAGTTGCTCTTAACACACCTACAGTCATTTAATTGGGCTGTCAATCAGGAAGAAACCCACTTCCTAAACCGTCTAACACTTTCACATAATAACACTCTGCAACCATCACGCGCTTACCTTAACCGCACATCATAATCACGTAATGCTGCGATTTTATCCGTAGCCATGTCAGAAGGCTTTGCTTGGAGGCTAAGGATGTGTTGGCAGGTGGGTAAATCTAAGGTAAGTGGAAGGAAGGAGCCGATGTCCTGTGGTCTTTCTTCCCGGAAAGAAAAAAAAAAAACACCTACATCTTTGTACAGATAATCAATAGTTTATATTTCCTATCTGACACTCCTCCTGTCAAGTTTCTCCACATGTGCCTCTTAGAAACCGAAGCACACTCTCATGTTTTCTTTTCCTCCAGCTCTTATTTAAGTTGAGTCAGCATCCTTTCCTCCTGTTCTTCTTTTGACTTTTCCAAACCCGTCGCCTCCTCACCTCTTCTCCACCGTCACATTTCAACCACAATCAAACCCACTTTAACTTTCAAAGCCACTTTCAATCTTCTCCACCCTTCTGAAATCCTCTCGTCCATTTCATCTTTCTTCCCACCTTCCCATCGATGGTCCTCTCCAGTCCTTTCCCGCCGTACGACAAAGAAGCAAAGTCCCACAAAGGCTGCAGGGCTCTCAGCACTAAACTGTTCACGAATACACTTTAAGTGCATGTAAGGGTAGAAAAAGACAACCGGAGCTGAATGCGTCACTAGATTAACACAAAAAAAAAAAAATCTGTGCATTTATTTCTCTGACAGTACATCTCACAGCCACAAAAAAAAAACAAAAAAACATTGTTGAATTGCAGGCTTGATTCGCTTGACATTATAATTGGGGATAATGTGCAGAGAAAAAAACAAACTATTAATTGTGTGCTCTCTAAGAAGTGTTATCTATTCTTTTTTTCAAAGGCCACCAAATGACTATTGTCGTCTGGCTCTGTAAACAAATTCTAAAGCTGTGAATTTTCACTCAATGAAACGTATCACACTGTTTATTCAATTTTTACATTGTCTGCAGATAATTTTAGAATGTCATCTGCATAGCGTCGCGCCCGGCTGTAACCGTTTCTGTTGTCCTCACTAACTTCTGCTTTATTTTTTTGTGAGTTAACGTAGTATTGCTTTGGAAGCATTTGGAACATGACTCGGCTGCTCAGTGAGGCTTTAATGGTAAGAATTTGTCTTCTCACACAGTGCTTTTGAAAAGGGGATAGAAGTTCTCCCCAATGAAACGAGTTTGATTCAGTCTCCTCCCTTGTGGCACAGAGTAAACAGACGCAGCAGGTCTTCAGTCCTGATGTCTCATGGGATGCCATCTGAAAGGAAAAACGAGTGGATGCAGTTTGATTGTACGGATAAACGTCCCTAGCCCCCATATCTTGCCGTGCATTATCCATCTCCGACCTTTTCAGAGAGTACAAATGTTGCAAGGCTGACTTCCAGCTTGTTTGGGAAAAGGAAAAATACATGATTGAGGAGCCAAAAAAAAAAAAAACTGACAGAGGAGACAAAAGTTCAAGGCAAATTTGTGTTTTTTTTGTTTTTGCACTGTTCCATTCCGATGCAGAATTCAGTGATTTATATAAACAGAATGCAGCAAGAGCAGATAGTGCTGGCCGAATAGGAGTCAATCTGTTCCCCGTTCTATTGTCGGTTAAAAAAAATAGAAATCCTTTACAATAAGAGGGCTCAGCTTTAGGCTCAGCCCTCCTCAATGCTGCTGCAGCTTTCTGCTATGGATGTAACAGTTAATCCACCACCACAAGTGCTATCAAGCCCCTTCTGCTGCTTTGACTAAGGCTTTTTCATACATTCATGCATTTCTCTGGGTTCTGTTCCCCTTGGTGGCTTCTGTCGAGGCATCCAAGAGTTTACTGTTGTTGCTTTTCCTCTGCATCCATCAAAAGTTGTTTAAAGGCATTTAACCCCTAGAACCCTACGGACCCACCGGCGGGTCCAGCTGCTACGTGATCTCGTAATTTTAACAAACCAAAACCAGCATTAGTAAGAACTCAGCTCAAGATGCGTCCCCAGAATTTTCTTGCAGTAGAATAAACATTTCCTGAAACTCAAACTGTATTATTTTGAATCTTCTTCGAGTATAAATTAATTATACTGGTTTGATTATTTCATGATGCTTTTTGTAACGTATTCTCTGTTTGAGATCAAGCCCTGATCTCGCCAGCTTGCTCTTCCTAATCAGTTCCAGAGACTAACTCCGTTGAAACAGCACCGAGCCGTTTCACTGCATCCTATTTTCCAAATCAGCTGCCTGCTTCCTTGAGGCCGCGTCGAGCGTGTGACGAACGAAGCGCCGGCTGAAGTCCGGTGTCTAAAGAACATGGCGGCTTCAGCCGATGAAACTACAGCGTTAGCGTGGCTATCGAAAGCAAACAGGATTTTTATGGGAATTACAGTATTTTCACCTTCACTACGAAAGAAAGAGCAAAAACACTGCTCTGGAGGCTTTTCTCTTGAGTGAAAGATGTTTTTAAGCTCTCTCCCTCCCCACTGGTTTCGTGCGCAAGAGTTTGATCTCTATCAATCTGGCTCCTCTTAGCCGTTGAGCTCTGTTAGTATCGCCATATGCTTCGCTGATCTGATTGGTTTATTCTGGCCTCGTCTATCACCAATATAGGCCAATCCAGCTAACCAATATTTTTCGCCCCTTCCTAAAATTACTTCAACGGAAGGTTTCCAGATGGATATATGCGGAGTCAGGTTAGCTTTATGCGAGCTTTCTGACCTCCCACAATTGTAACCAGGGCTAAAGCGGGCATACACTCTGCGATATTTCTCAATGCGTTGCACGCGCTCTAACTGTGTGGATCGAAACCCGCAGAGTTTAAAAAGTTCATAGCTCATGATGTCTGTTCTCACAACCCAGCGCTCTGATGCGATCTACCTGCTTTCACACTGCACGACCAAAAACCCACCCGTCCGACTCAGCACCGTGAGATGGCGCTGGTCGGATTTGTCGATCTGGAAGAAAAAAGAAGAAGAACTCCCTTGTTTGCTACAGTGGGCGCCGTTCTAGTAGCAATCGCTCGTAGCTCTGCTTCCACAGCAGGCTGATCGACCCTCGTTACGCCTTGCACGCTACACCAGGCATCCCCAACCTCAGCCCTCGAGGCCCGCTGTCCTGCAGGTTTTAGAGGTATCCTTGCTCCAGCACATCTGATTTTAATTGAAAGCTGATTAACAGGCTTTTGGTCGACTGCAATCATTATAACCAGCTGTGCTAAAGCAGGGAGACCTCTAAAACCTGCAGGACAGCGGACCTTGAGGACTGAGGTTGGGGATGCCTGTACTACACGACTCAGGAGGCACCATGAGGCTGAACTTCTTGCAGGACTGGAGAACCGGCCTGAAAATGCTATAAAGTCGTACAGTGTACACCTGGCTTAAGAAACAGCTCTTCTAGAAGAATTCCCATGCTGTCAACAGCTGCATAGCGAGAAAAGTCTTGTTTCATTTATTAGAACTTTATTTGGCCTTAAAATAAAACCATATACCATTATCCTGCACGTTGTCATATTGAGAGTCTTGGTGTACGGTACCTACTGATAACTTTCACTCTGGTTCTTAAGAAAGAGAAAACATTGAAACCCCCTGCTTTTGCACTCAAAAGAAACTTTTGAGAAAAGCATTTGGTAAATGGATCATCAGTAAATGAGGCGCTGCCTGTTAAATGAAGAATCGAATAATGTGCAGTTAACGATAAACAGAACCTCATCATCAGCCTGGTCTAATGATAGTCTAATTGAATTTTTTCATGGAAAAGAATTAGAATGATCATTTTGACACTGGCAGCCACAGGCTATGATGGAGCTATGAACTGTTGATAAAAATAGCAAACCTCTTCAATCTGTCATTTCTTTTGTAGCCGCTAAGTTTTGTCTTTGTTTTCTATTGCTTCACCAACACCACTGTATGGAGTTTCTTTTCCCAATATATTTATGTTCTGCTCTGCTAAAGAGCTGATTAAATTGTTACACCCTCTAACAAATTTTAAACCAGACACAGATTAAATTTCCACTGCAGAGAATGCACATAAAGCCCTTTAAATGAATTGCAGTTTTCCATTCTACTGCACTAATCATCGCCACCGTGCGCTCCAGAGCCTTGCCACCGAGGACGTCTCCAGATGCAGCCGGGCCGAGGCAGCGTCTGTCTTGGGGCAACAGGGGGCCAGATGGGGTGGGAGCCTTTGGAGCAGCTAGATGGAAGCTGGGAGGCCTGGAGGCAAAGAGCAGCCCTGTGACATTGAGGGCCACGAGTGGCCACAGAGATGACAAGATGAGAAGTGATATGCCCTCCTCACTGCTGTCAGTCATGCCACCTCATTAGGGAGGGATGGAAAGGAGAGGGTGGTGGGGGTTATACTCATGGTAGCAGAAAAAACCTATTGTTTTATGAGTTGTAAAACCAAAAGTGTCAAGGAAACTGGTTCAAAGATTATTAAATAAGCATATGCTCCATGTTTGACTCAACAGCATAGCAACGAGGAGCTGCTGCAAAGGATGCTAGCTGGAAGAGGAGGTTCTGTGGAAGAGATAATGTGAAGGCATGAAATATTAACCCGTTGCTAAACACCCAAGCTTAGCCCGTCTGCGAAATCCCACTGTGCACAATGCTAATACACGCTGCATTCACCAGGGAGGCGATGGGGGCTTGTTGCGCCGTCAGATGGGAAGTGTGCATTAAGAAGCTCTATCATGTATTCATACACTCATAATAGGATATATAAGACGAAAATCCCAACAGTCATTTCTGACGGAACAATGGTGCTTGATCCGGCTACACGTCCGGGTACACACCTCGACTCACACTGACGCACACAGACACAACATCCTTCGCCTCTGGAGCTAAATAGTTGATTGATGGTCTAAGCTGTGAAGAAATGCTCTCCTTTATGTCTCTAAAGGTTTGTAATTGCTGCAGTGAAAGGATGCTCACTCGCCTGGAATATTGATCCTAATGGGATTACTATCCTGCACCAAAGAGGGTGATGGAGGGAAGGAGATGGAGGGAAAATGGGAAACAGATGAGGAAAGGTCCGGACAGAGGAGAGGGTGAATGAATGGACTGAAGGAAAAGTCTAGTTTGTCCTTGCCATTTTTCATTGATCTCTTCATTTTCCAGCTTTCATACGCGAAAAATAATGCTTCACTCTAGAAGAAAGACTGGGAAGAGGTGACTTGCAGAAGATGGGTGGGAGAAAGATGGTTCCCATGGGAGAGATCATGAAGGGGCTCTTCTCCAGCTCCTTTGGGGATCTATGTTGTTGTTGTTGTGAATGGCTGTGCCGCAGTATGGATGCTGCTATTATCCCAAAAACAAAAAAAAGGGGCGAAAGCCGGCTGGAACAGAATGTGGGAGAGATAAGTTGGAAAATTGTTTTCAAAGAATGGACTGAGACTTATATCAGCGTGGAGCCAGAGATGTAATACAGGCGGAACAGGCAAACAAAAACCGAAATAGAATCTAACCATATGCCTCTATGTCAACCATATTGCAGTTCTGGGAAAAGTACAGCTCACTGCCTCTTTTGATTATTTCCATCAGAGCACTGACATCCTCCCGCTGTCCCCATCTCTCTGAATTAATCAGCATGGAGGGCCATCGGCTTGTCCGTCATTCTGTCCGTTCGTCCCCCTGCCTGCTTGACTGTGCAAACCACAGATGGAGGCTATGGCCATCAGTGTGGGACCAGACTGTCCTCGGCTGCTAATTGAAATGTCATGATGAGGCAGAGTCATGGAATCTGGATGCATGTACGTCCTTTTTTTTGAAAGTGGGAAAATGTACAGCGCTTTGCAAAAAGTATTCACCCCCTTTTCAGCTTTACCACATTTCAACAGTGATTGACGATTGGTTAAGATTCTATGGGACAGACCATCAAAGATATGATCTGTGATTTTAAAGTGGAGGGAATGTTTTTGGGTAAGTCGTAGAGTGACACACAAAGCCTGGGGGAAGCAGATTAGTTAGAACTTTGAAAAAACTTGCTTTCAATCAACAGTAATTAATGAAATTAAATGTACTAAAACATTTCGTTGAAGTTTTTCACAACCATGTAAAAATTATTTAAGATGGATGGTCACATCCTAGTAGGGCAATAAAAGCTGCAGAAGGGTTTGAATATTTGTGCAAGAATGGCCTAAACAAATGTATGACATCATCAAAATATCACCCAAAAAAACTCAACATGTTTGTAGAAGCAGAAATCGATGTTTTTAGATGTGGGAAGTTGGAAGACATATGCAGAAGTGTCTTTACAGCTTAAAGGAAAAGTCCAGCCCAGGAAGGAATAATAAACAGATCATAATTTATACCTAAAACTGGGAGCGCCATTTTAGCCCAAATATAGTAGCCCCTCCCTCCTGCCATCTTCCAGCAGTGACGTCACGGTGCGGTAAGCCTAGCGCCATTCTCCCCGCTTTCCAAGCTAAATCAATGGGAACTACTAGACACATCTGCAATCAACAACAATTATTGAAGATTTCCAGAGGACTTGACCATTGAAATTCACCAGAGCTATAGTGAAACTGACAATGCCCACGTGCATGGCAGCTGGATGCTGGAATACATCGGGTAAAAGTG
>JAGKQL010000006.1:2988391-3003722 GCA_018398635.1 Cyprinodon brontotheroides | reverse complement strand
AAAGGGGTCCCTATGTCCTCCAGCAGTCTAAGCTCATAGCAGCATTAGCCCAATGTCCCACATAGACTGTAGATCTCTTGAGTTAACTCTCTGGTTCTTATCTGATTAATGCTCTCCTTGACTGGACAGTTTAGGTACCTGCTTATTTCCACTTTATGGATTGAACACTATGCGGGAAATTTAGGAAACAACATTATCACATACTCTATATCTATTTTCCAACATTTTATGCTAACCTCTCAGCTGTTCTTCTTAGTTTTTATACTATCTACCAAACCTCAGATTCCTCCACTGAACATCTGAATCTATTAGATCTATTATCTGAGATTAAATTAAGTTTAACACAAGATAACTACCGTAAATTCTCTAATATTGGCCTGTATTCCAATAGCGGCCGGGTCTCTAATAATGGCAGATTAAGCTGTCAGAGGAGGTAAATAATGGCGGTCTCTAGCACAGGCCCGGGCTATAGCGTTTTTCTGGGCATACCTCAACATTATACTTGTGGTAGTAAGTAACATACAAGTACCACCACAGCCCTCTTGCCAGCTGGTGACAAGCCCTGCTGCTGCCCGTCTGCGAGGAAAGGCTGAACACGCCCAGCAGAACAGGAGGAGCAGCAGCAGTGATGAGGAGAATAAAGGGAGAGATGAAGAGGAGGAGGAAACTGAGGAGGAGAATTAAACAGAATTGGAGGATTTTATATTTTTTTACTTCAAACCAAGCGAGACATGGTAACTGTACTTTTTCAATAAATGAACCTAGTGTTTTATAGGTTCAAATAGACACAAAATCTCATTTTTATTCATTCCACTGGTAGTCTGTTTTGCTCAAATAGCAATAGAGGCCTGTCTCTAATACTGGCCTGTATCCAATAAAAGGGCCTGGACCGGGCGATGCAATTCTGAGTGAAATAAAGGCCTGGGCCTATATTAGAGAATTTACGGTATTTTCACTAATACCAGAGCCTCTAAGAGGAATAGGTTGGACAGCGTTTTATCCCGGGGGTATGAGAGTAAAAGTTGCTGAATACAATCGATCAAGACTAATATTTAGGCTGGTGGTTTAAAGGTTTAAAACAAGGTGAAGGAATTAAAAGGTGATTGATTCACAAAGCATAGTTGTTTTTTTCCCTTGGATGGTATATAAGGTTTTCTTTTATTTCGCCATTTCTTTTCAATTGGGCAGATAGCTTTAAGATCAGTCAAGCTACGGTGCTGCAGGGCCTAAAAGGGTAAAAACCCTTGTTCTAGGGGCCGATGTTCTGTCAGATCAGCATACCTATCGTCAATACACAGCCACAAGACGTCAGATTTCCGTTTATCCCTTTAGTTTTGTACAAAAAATAGACTTTAAACTACCTCAACAGGCGTGTATCCCTTTAGTCATATACAGAAAAAAACAATTTAAGATCAGATCACCATATGCTTCAAAATACACCAAAAAGTGAGTCATTAAATCGTTGTTTTGCATATGACTAAAGGGATACACGCCTGTTGAGGTAGTTTAAAGTATTTTTTTGTACAAAACTAAAAGGATGAGGCGGTATTGACAATGGGCATGCTGGTCTGACCGGGTATGATCATCTGACAGAACGCCGACACTAAGAGCTTCACAGCGCTTGAACCCTCAACCTATTTGATTTGATTACCGTCCTTAAGGTTTTAAAGACGTACAGCCGCATTCATATTTTATATTGTTAGGATTCTAACACTCAGAGGGAAATCTGCGCTGGACAGAAACCAGCAGAATCATCCTCCAAAAGTTCTTTTCATCTCTATGATGTTTTTCAGTCTTTTGATGCCGTAGCAGAAAACTTCAGTCTACTTCCTCCATTGAAAGAGAGAAAAAAGAAGATTTATGTTTCTTTCAACTTGTTGCTCAGAATTTGAAAGGCGCTTAGAAGGGTGGATTGGAAACAAAAAGTGCTTATATGCCATTTCTTCGGCTTTGCTCAGTGGGACTCACTTCTTGTCTGACTAAAGACGGACAGTTCAGCCTTGTGTCTCTAAGACAAAGTCGACAATAAATTATGTAGCTATACATCAGTGGCGATTTCTCATTCAATAATAGGGAGGCTAACCCTCCATTTTAATTTTAGTAAAATTATTGGTAAAATAATCATTGTCAAACCTCATAAATGTGGTCATTAATCTTCGGATGCACCTGAGGATTATTTTGCATCTCAATTAATCTGTCCATTATTTTTTTTATTTTATTTTTTTTATTAACTGACTAATAATCAGAAAGCAAAAGGTTTCCTTAAATAAGAGATTTTGCTAAATTAAACCACATGAAACTACAACTTTTCCACTTCTAGATTATAGAGCATATTGATAGACTGACAAGATTTTCTATCTTAAATGCAAAATGTTAACTGTTTTTTTTACAGTTTTGGTATAATTGCTGCTCTAAGTTGGTCACTATCAGCTACAGGTATGTTTTACAGTCTCTTTACTCAATTTAACAATTCATCAATTAGTTTACAATTCAATAATCAATTAAACACAATAGATCCTATTAATTGTTTCAGCCCTACATTAAACTGCCTCAAATATGAGCCTGTTTTCTTGAGTATTTTGCACATTAATCAGCCTTTTATTCTCCGCTCTGCAGCAGCAGGATGCTGGCTGTCAGCCCCTAAACCCCTGCTGAGGTCTGAGCCTCGGTCTGTTGAGGTAGCAGAGAGAAAGTAGAGCCCTGATTCGATAACACGGCAAAATACATCACTTCCAGTGAGGCTAAACCTTTTAAGGCTGATTTATACTTTGAAACCACGTCGTCTGCGTGTGCGTCGCAGTGAACGCAGGGATGTCCCGCCCCCTCCACAGACACTCTGTAGCACCTCTCCCAAATTGTAGGTGACCGTAGACAGGAGGCCTCTGATTGGTCAAATCTACATTCGCTCTACACCATGCATATTTCCTGTTTGGTTCCTTAGCAGCTTGTTTTGTTTGTCTGACCACCATTACGGGAAAACGACGTTGGAGCAGCTAGAAGAGCGAGGTGCGTGAGAACGCTGGGACCCTTTTTCCACCTGGATCCCCGCTCTTTTTGGCCCTCATGTCCCTCCGTTGTCGGACAAACTTGTCCCCACTTCCTCACCGCCTCGGACGTATCTAGACCCACAGCTAGTTCCTGATTGGCCCTCTGGCGTTGTGGCGTGGAATAACAGCGCAGACCACACTTCAATATTGGGTAAAAATCAATGATATCTGCGACACACTGCTGGGGAGGATAAGCTGCCCTTTAGAGCAGCGGTCCCCAACCACCGGGCCGCGGACCGGTTCCGCCAGTCATTTGGTACCGGGCCGCACAGAAAAAAATACATATATATAATTTTTTGACAATCCGAGTCTGAGTGATGTTTTATTTAGAAAAATATTTAAAATTGGGGTATTCTCTCCGAATTACGTCAGTCGGTATATCTGTAGCTCTTGACACAGGTTCATTTAGGTCAAGACGCATCCTATCTATAACCCTGACCCGCATCCTATTTCCTGCGGTTAGAGCGACCCAAAAAAAACAATACGGAGCAGACTGGACATTAGGAGCTCACTTCGTGTCATTTTCTCCGGTTACGCCTGGATGGGACCAGCTTGTTTCAGAAAAACAAGTTCAGGGCTCCCACTAATTCAACATAATGGAGAGTCTTATTTTTATGCTGTTTGTATTTGATTTTCTGCCAGTCGTATTATTTTATTTTATCATATTTACCCCCCCACACTTTAAAGGCCGGTCCGTGAAAACATTGTCTGACTTATAACCGGTCCGTGGCGCAAAAAAGGTTGGGGACCGCTGCTTTAGAGGGTCTATGAAGGGGGGCGGGTCGTGAAGCTGCCTGCTCGATGCTGATTGGCCCACATACCTCTGACTGAGATTGAGGAATTGTGAGGGAAAAGTGATCTTTCAGTCAGAACGGTCTGGTGCTGAACTGTTGCCGTGGTTTGTAGAGTTTATTATTTCAGAGCAGCTATTTTCACCGGTTGTAGTGACGAGTTTTATGTATTTCAACATTTGCGTGACATTTGAGTGACGTGTCGTTGGATTAAATGACCACCACTGAGCGTTCCCTGCTTCAGAGCAGCCGCCACCGCAATATTTCCATTCTTACTCCATCCATTCAGATGCCTTCACCTGTTTTTATTCACTCGTAAGCGAAACTCCGTAAAGTTGGGGTAAAAATGACACTCAGCCACTGCATTATTACTATCAGGTATGAAGAACAGGCTATTTTTCTTTGCTTCAGTTTTCCACAGGGACCCCTCCTGCATTGGCTGCGAGTGGAAGGTGGGCACCCAAAGACACAGATTATCTGTGAGTGATGATATCTGGAATGCAGAGTAGATTATTCCTGATTTATGGGGTCTGAGGAGCAGCCAAATTTTTAACTCGCTGATTATGGCTAGAGGGCTCGGCAGGTTGTTCCTGCCTGTGTTTATGTACGTGTGATTGTGCATATTTTCCAGGACACAGTACCCTGAGACTGATATGCCTTGTGTGTAATAAAGAAGCGGTATAATGAGATGCCTAACTTTCCCACTTTGAATGATATTTTACATTAAAAATGTAAATTAAAAAGCCCCCACCTCCGTTCACCACATCCTGAGCCCCCTTTCCTCATCGCCATGTCCAAAACAATTTTCTGCATGGCTCCCTAGCGATAGCGGGCCAGAGAGTATGTTGCATGTGCATGTCGGCGTGAGCGTGCATGTGTGTGTCCATCCTCATCTGCTCCCTAACTGATTGTGATTGCATTTCCATCGGATTTTCTCCCAGTGCAAAAGGAGAGCGGGGCCCAGACGGAGAAATGGGATAAGATGGGGAAACTCATCTCCCCCTTTCCCAGACACATTCCCAACCGGTCATCAGCGCAACGCATGCGCGCCTATACTGTAAATGCCGTCCTCGACTACTCAGGGTATTACCGGTGCTAATGAGGTGTGAGAGTGGGACAGAGATGAAGCAAGTGGAAAGGAGGTGGATCAGAAGAACGGATCGAGAGAGAGAGAGAGAGAGAGAGAGAAAGGAAGAAGCCTAACCATCAATCTCATTGCGGGAAAATCAATAAGAAAAGGTAGAGTTGGAGAAGAAGACGGCGAGAGAAGATTTGTTGGAGGAGAACAGAGTGAAAGTTGGTAGAAGACGGATAAGTGAGAGTTAAAGCAAACAGAGGAGCCAGAGAGAAAGCTTATTGTTAAAACTGAGGGGTAACGTTCCCAAGCCTGGTCTGTGTGCGCATCTTATGTTTGCATCATTTTGGTGAGCTGTCAATGTTCTTATCTATATTAAATATGGATTTTAGAAATACATTTTATCCTAACTCCATCATGATGGTTTTAAGAGACCCCGCCTTGCTGTGTTCTTTAAATAATCACAGTATTTTATAAATTAGTGTGGAGGGGGCTGTTGAAGTTGCAGCATCCCCTTGTGGAAGCTTTGGCTTATATTAACTTAAGTTAAAAACTTAAGCTTCTTCCTCTTTTTAAAAATAAAAAAATATTTATCAAAACAGCTGCAGAGAACTTGTTTTATCTTAAGTTTAATGGTGAATTTTAGGTCTAACATGAAGCAGAATCTACACTTCCTGTTTCTATGTAAGCTAGAGCCAGGTTCTATGGAGTCAGTAAGGGGTCAAAATATTTGTTTAAAAAAATAAATAAATAAAAGTTGCAACCAGAAAACTAGAAGTTGATATTGAATGTCAAATTTTTATCTTATAATATAAGAAACTAAAAAGTAAACACAAAATAATAAGCATTGAATCTAAATTCTTCCCCACCGGCTGAAAAAAACTAATAATTCAGTTCAGTATTTAAATCAGTATTTTACAATTTTTCTTTTATTTTTTATTTTCTTTATTGCAGTTTTAGATTTTATATTTTCAGTTTCAAGTTTCTTTTTTTCTTTTTTTTATTCCTTTTTCAGTTTCAGGATTTTTTTTTTAAACTTTCAATTCAGCTTTTTTCACATTTAGTTTTTGACACCAATCTGAGGGGAGTGGGCGGGGAAACATGACTGACAGCTTGCAGCAGCGGTAGAAAGAAGTCCCGTTCCATGATGCATTCATGGACTGTGGGAACTCCAACCACTTGGTGAACACATTTTCTGCAGCATTTATTTCCCTTTTTGGTAAAATCCTGTGAAAAATATTACAATAAAGACAATTACAGTTGAACTGTTACTAATCATCATTCCAGAATGCATTAAAATATATATAAAAATAGACAACCATTGTATAAACCACAAAACCTTCCACGACAAAAAAAAATAAATATGTGTCCATTCATGGAAAGATAGGGTGAACGGACACAGTTTCACCTAAGATTTATAAATTTAGAAACATTTTGACATCCCTCCATAGAGGAGTGTTGGCCTAGTGGTTTAGAGCAGTGCGCTTCTGCGTCCCACAATGGCAGCCCCCTGCTCCCCAAGGGGATGGGTTAAATGCAGAGAGTGAATTTCTCCAATTTGAGATCAATAAAGCTTAATTATGGATTATCACCAAAATGTAATGGATTGTTCCGTAGACTGAGGTTCACCTTTGGTAAAAATTTTATTAAAATCTGTTTATAACTTTTCAAGTTATCCTTTAAAAAAGACGGACAGATTGACAAACAAACTTGACTAAAAACATAAACTCCTTGGCAGCGCTAATAAGTAGATTACAGGAAGGCTTCATCATTCGCCTTACATGGTTTCAGCCATCGCTATGGTAACCAGATTATTCAGTGTGAAGGTTTCACCATGACAGGAGTCAAAGTTAGATACTTTCAGGATCAGTTCGGTGCTTAAGAACCAAATTGGAGGAAGAATAAAATATGTCAGAAATTTTGTGAAGGAAAATCAGACTCTGGGGGGCTCTGCAAATTTTTAACTTTTTGACGCTTATGTTGTTTTAGTTTTTTTTTTGTCACCCAGCATTTTAGGGTGTAAAATAAGCCAACATCAATTTATACCAACCTTAGGGATGTTTCCTGTGATCGATTTTAAAAAAAAAAGCAGAACTTCTCCTGGCGCTGATGTCAGAGTTTATCTGTTTCATCACTTATGACATGTCAAAAATTAGAAATTTCTGCAGCTTTGTTTACGGTTGCAGTAGCCTTATCATTCACTATGGAAACCAGGAGAGATCTACTGCTCACAGTGAGCAATGCAACCTTCATTAAGGACTGTGTATCCTCCCGCAGCACTGTGTCACAGTTAGCTTATCGCAGGAATGACGCAGATATTTTTTATATTTATGCCCAATTTTGAAGCGTGGTCTGCGCTAAGTTATCCCACGCCCCAATGCAAGAGGGACAATGAAGAACTAGCTAGGATTGTGGGTGTTCTTGTGTCGGTTTCACGAGCTTGTTCGCCGTCTACAACCCCTCATCCAACGCCGGACGAAACACAGTTCACCGTAAGTTTTCCCCAAAGACTGGTCGTGATGCTGCATATTTTGGCTTTGGGTGCTAACTAACAAACCGTCGCTCAGAGCTACAAACCAGCGTCCTGCAGGGTGTCTGGGAAAGTGTCCGAGGTGTGGCAGGCGCTGTGGACGGCACTACAGCCAGAGTTTCTCCCATTAGGTACCAAACATAAACCAGGCTTTATGAAGACTATTTTTCCTTCTTTAAAGAACCTGTTCATGCAAGACATTTATTCTAAGAACCCAATAAGGAAAACATTTTGCTCGACTTGTCTACACATTTAATTTCTATTTCTACACTTTCGGAAGACGTGTATGTTTGGGTTTTGCCCCCAGATATCACCCTTCCTCTTGCAAACAAATTTCTTTGTCCTCTTATGCCACTTTAGGGATAAAACTTCTTTAGAAGTTTAATCACAGAATCCCTCTATCCTCTTCCTCATCCATATTCCTTTCCCTTGCATTCTTTTCTTTATGTTTCCTCCTCTCCATCTGGGGCTCCAGTAACTTCTTTTTTGTCTCTGTCCTCCCCGCACCTCATTTGTGTAATCACTCTCTCCTATTTGTTCGCTCCCCTCCTCCTTCCTGTTCCTGCCCTGGTTTTCTTCCCCTTTTTGTCTGTCATAGCTGGATACGGAGCAGTCATTTGCTGCTCGAGTCTATAGCTAGAAGCTCTCTGGTGGAGATAGATGCCTGCCTATGAAAGACATTTGTTTCCTTTACTGTCACTGTGCAATAATCAGCCTCGCTAACGTAATCAACATATTGCCCTCGCAGTAAATACAGCTGAGCAAGTGGGTCTTGTGTGCCTTTGGTGTGAGCATGTGAGCATAATGTGTATGAGTATGTGTGAGTGGATTGGTTTTGTGGGGAGATGCGTCTTTTTTTTCCTATCTTTGTGTGTACCTGTAGATGTGGCAGAGTGTCTTTGCGCGCTCCGTTCTTTTTTGGCAGCGCAAATGCGGGTTTTTATACGTGTGTGCGCCATGTGACAGAGAGAGATGATTCTTGGTGAAAAAGCAGTTTGTTAGCGAATTAGAGTTAATTAGCCAACTTTCAGTTCCCAATGCTGTAATTGGGCCCATTTCTCTCTGTTTCCTCCAGCTGGCGTCTCTCATCCACTGCGGAGAAAGGAGGGGAGAGAGAGTTGGAAAGAAGCGGGATGTGTCAGAGGAGTTGGAGGAAAAGGGGTGGGGTGGACGGGAGGTGGGGGCTGCCTCACATGTCTGTAGGGGTCTGCGGAGTGCGAGCGAATCTACCCCCCGGGGTAAAGGAAACACTCGCGCTGGGATGAAGACAGTAAGATGTATTAACTGAGAAATAATGACGATAGAAAGGCTGATGGGAAGGAAAATGGGAATAAAAATGCAAGAAATGTGAGATGAGGATAGAGAGGGAGTGCGCAGGGGGGGGAGAGGGGGTGATAGTGGAGAGGGATGGTGGTGGAAATATTGAAGGATGAGAGGGGAGGCAATAAAATCATAAAGACATGACAAACTGATGCAGAGGAATGCACAGTGGAGCAGCTATTTGGGGGCTGGGGTGGACCAGCTGTGCTCCAGTCCAGCTAGAACCTATTTCCAATGGAGACACTTGAGAAACGGTGCCTAATTATGTATCAGTTCTTTGCATTTTGACAAGAACTCCCTCTTGGACAGAAAAATTACTTCCAGAGCTGCAACAATCTTTTCCTTGTTACTGCGGGTCCTGTCATACCGATTTAGCCAATGTATGCCCAACGTCCCAGAATCTCCTAAAACGCTGGCATACGCTGAACTTTCTATGTATCTTTCAAGGTTGCTGATGAAGGTTCTCAGTCATCCAGGTCATAGTCATTCTGTAAAATTAAAAAAAATATCCACTGGACTTGGTTTCCTTAAGATTTCCTTTATTTTCAGGAAGTTTCTCAATTCAAATTCAAACATTTGAATTGAGAAAGCTTCCTGGAGACTTCTGCTACAGACATAGGTATGTACGTTGGGAAAAGGCAGAGAGTCAAAGCAGGAAAGCAGAGATGATCATCATTCCGCATGATGCTGCCGCATTTACAGCAAACCAAGCGTGCTTGTAGCTAATAGTGGGAAGGAAACTCCCTTTGAACAGGAAGAAACCTCCAGCAGAACCAGGCTCAGTGTGAGCGCCATCTGCTGAGGCACTCCACTGGGGTCCAAGGAGACAGAAGCAGACATAGAAAAAGAAGCATAGATACAAAGGTAATCCGTCAACCAGCTCCACAGGCGCCCCGGCCCAGGAAACACACAGCCAGGCAGACGCAAGCTCCCAAGCCAGCTCCCCATGTCAGAGGATGAAGAGAGCACATCCAGTTAGTCACAGTCAGAGTAAACAGGACGCAAGCACTGGAAAACAGGCCAAGCTCCAACATCTAGAAACAAAGGTGTTGATGGCAGCAGCACAGCTGATATTTCTCCAGGATGGAGTCACAGCCAAACAGGAACAGACCAGATGAAGTTACTAAGTGAGAAAATGCAGAGAGAGCAGAACGTTAGAGATTGAACTAACAGATTCTGCAGAGGGGAGAATAGAGATAGAATGAAGTAGAATGATGAAAAAGGGGTCCCTATGTCCTCCAGCAGTCTAAGCTCATAGCAGCATTAACCCAACTTCCCACATAGACTGTAGATCTCTTGAGTTAACTCTCTGGTTCTTATCTGATTAATGCTCTCCTTGACTGGACAGTTCAGGTACCTGCTTATTTCCACTTTATGGATAGAAATGCAGATAAAAGCTCAGGAGAACCTAAGTATATTGGATGAGCTATAATGAAGCTAGAGCCAACGTGTTGCCAAGGAGAATCGTCTATCCGGACTGAAGTTCCCCCCTGCCAGTAGATGATTATACTGCATCTAAAAGGTCACTTTTACAGTTTTGCATGTAGCGTAGCCCAAAGTACATTTAAATGTGCGGTCAAATATTAGACAATTGGACGGATTGAAATTTTACTAATTAGGCTTGATTACTAAAAAGTGACTTTTAAAAAGAAGTTCAAATTCCTAAGCTTGGTTTTGTTGATGAAATCACCTGGACTGGCACTAGAATGTGTTCACAAGTGTAATGGAATTTCTTTCCCATTATTCAGTCCATCCCTTTCTTTTAGCATTAGGCCCTAAAAAAACCCAGATATGCCATGAAGTAAAAAATATTTAAAGAAAACAGTGCTGCAGGCTCCGGTTGAGAAGTAATGCCTGGTGTGAAAAATGTTGAGGAATGGCGAAGTGGGAAAGAGGCGAGGGAGTAAGTGAAGTGAAGGAGCGATGAAAGATGAGAACAGAACCTCTCTTGGTAATGCGCCGTGATGATCAGTAGAGTCTAATGAAGGTGCAGATGTCCCGCAGGAGTCTTGCACACTCTTGACGACCACTGGGAATGGCAATTAATCTGCTGTGTACTGAAGGAGGATGCGCACACAAGCTCACATTGGCTGACACACACATTTGGAGACAACATTTACATAAAATGTACCCCAGGCTCACTTGCCATAGTCTATATCCATACACAGAGCAAACTATTGTGCGTTCAGCCATATTACCCTTACCATTAGACTGTACAATATAATGTAAATGGCTTGCACAAAGCAGCATAATGCCCACTTATTCAGTACCAGCATCAGATGAAATGGCTCACTGTTCAAGTGATTGCTTTCATTTTGAGTGCAACCTCCCAGAACTCTCAATAACGTTGGCTTTTTTTCTGCCAATTCACACCACAAAGGTTCATGGTTGACCTATATTTTATATATAAGACCGGGCGCGGTGACCGCTTATCTAAAGTAGTTTTGGTGATCCCTCCTGTACTGTCCGTGCACTTATTATCCGATTGGTACTTTTATCCCAGCTGGTTACATGGCTTAAGAAAACAGGAGAGAGTTTTGAAGTGTGGAAGGTGCCGCTGGCGTACAAGAGGCCTGCCTTGTGGATTAGCGAGCTTGTATGCTGCGGAGCAAGTGCCTTAAGAGCAGGCCACCAAAGGGGCCCGATAGTTATGTAAAGATGAAAGGATAAACTGCTGAGACAGGAGAGTGGAGAGAAATGGACAGTGTGAGATGAAAAAAAGCAGATATGTCCACATTTGGGTGTCTTAACGCAGGCAAGTGTGCATGAACGTGTTTGTAAATGTGCTGTGTGTGTGTGTGTACTCAGCAAACGTTGCAAACCAAATATGGCTGGTTTGCCCTCTTCTGAGATAAAAGCGTTCGCCTCTGTTCTGCTGGGACCGCAGTGTGATGGCACTACAAGACTAAATCTGACACACGGCTGCAGAAAGGGAACACCATGTTGTGCTGGCGGGGAGAGGGAGGGATCAGCAGTCTGAAAGGATGGGTGGATGACGTCAGTACTGACCCTGACATTTACACCACAGGGGTGGGGAAATGTGACCTCTTTGCTTCCACTTCAATCTCTGCTTGTTAGGAGAAAATATATAGAAGGTTAGGGTTAGATTGATGTTGTAGATGAAGGTTCGCAGGCAAGTTTGGTTGTAGCCGGTTTGTCGGAAGCATCTTGCTAACCAGTTAGCAACTCAGTGCTAGTAGGTTCCCAATGGGAAATTCCATTGCGACCAAGTAGCACTAAATTGGTGACTTAGAAACGACGCTGTCAAGGAACGCTATGGACAGCGGAAACATGCAAGAGGAGGAGAGTTTAGTGTCGGAGGTCGTGGATGAGTCTCCTCCGTCATCCATTTTTTATTTAGAGGAGGAAAGCGGGGACGAAGATGTTGTGGAAGAGGACGCCAGGGCGGCAGAAGCTTGGTTTGGCGTAGAAGGTGTAGCGGCTAAAATCCTATAATTTAAGGCTACTGGTGGTTGCTGTTGGGAAGTACCGGTTTTACAGCCAATTAAGATTCAGAATGCCGATCTTCCGCTTGAAATAAAATAAAAGTCATTTATTTTCAGTACAATGTCCATTGCTCTGATTGTTTCCTTAAGATCCACATAAATTCGACACATACATCCAAACCAAGCAATCAGAAAACTGTTCTCCCAGCCTATTAACGACACCTGAACAGAATTAATGGTTGACCTTAAATAACCCATTACCTCATCAGACACTCAGAACTCAAAATTAAATATGCCCCCTGGTGGCGACAAACACCAAAGGATAAATTGCTCCTACAGAAGGCTTCCAGCGGTACATGTTTGAAACCCCTTACCTGCGCTGCCAGTTCTGTTAGCTCGCCTGCCGAAGGCCACAGGCGTCCCATCCCGTGAACACTGGGGCGCCTTTCAATGGGAAAGAAGGATTCTGGTTTCAACGTTGGTATATTAGCTGCGACATATGAATCAAAAAAATGCTATGACAGCTTATTTGATTGACAGATGACCGTTGATATATGATTGGCCGAATTTAGGTGTTCAGGCTGACGTAGAACTAACTGGTCTGCAGAAGATAATGAAAAAAAAACAGAGTTTAAGAGTTTTTTTTTAAGTAGATATTTTCTAACTTTTGGGACAATGTGGTCTGATAAAAGAGTACATTTATATACATGTTTAAACCAAGAATGATTTGACATTTAAATATGATTTCCCTCTGACTTTAAAACAAACTTGGAAACAAAGTCCAGTGGATTGCTTTTAACTTTTTTGGAATTACTACTTGACTTTTGCATGCATGATTTGACATTGTTCTCTTTTCGTTCTCATCCTTTAGTTTTGCTTTGCTTCTTCTGTGTCCACGCGGACAATCATTATTTATTTTGTGCAGATGAATTTTCGTACTCTCCCTGAAACCTGTTTTCGCTCACCAAAGAAAAAACAACAAAAAGTTACAAGTCAAGGTTGTTGAATCTGATGAGTTTATTTTCTCCTTTTTAAGGTTTTTGGCTTTAGATTTTATTTTTAAAAGAAAGGAGACTGATTTCAAAAACATAGTGGAATATCGAGGACACACTACATCAGAGAGGAGAGAAGAAACAATTCTAACACACACAGACATGTGTCACTATACTTGAAGCGACTTTCCATTCATTCCAATGTATTTCTATGGCCTAACTCAGACCCTTATACCCTAACCCTTACCTCAGGCTAATTTTAACCTTTTTCCTTAACCTAACCTCCACCCCAAGAGGAGAGTGTCTCCTCATGGTCACCAGTCGTAGGTCCCCACAAGTACCTATAAGTCCCCAATGTGTTACCACATGCTAATACTTGCACACACACAGAAAAGAACAAAAATCCACACGCTGACTTTCCAGACAGCAGAAGAGAGGAGGTGCTATCAGTTGTAGTTAAGGAGGGGGGGTCTTAGTTACCTCTAGGTTAATGATCCTCATTAATATGTGCTAATATACCCCAGGTCATGCAGAAATTAAAAATCTCATTCAACACTCACGTTGTACATAGACTGACTTGGCTTCGGCCTACAAAGACTGCCATTTATTATTTGTCTCATGGATCCATGGTTCTTAGTGGAGGGAGAGACTGACAGTCCAATGGTGAACATTTGACTTGTCCACGTGCCTCCAGCCATGCCTTGTGTAGGCTTTTACCTGCACTTGGTTTGGCACAACTGTTTATGAGCTGAAAAGGTTTGCAGGTTTGCTCCCCGGGGAGTTGCATCACGTTTGCAAGAGAGTGTTTGTGCAAAATGGGGCCGCAAACAAGCACTCCAAAACACACACTTATGCATACACCTGGAAGCACAACTGCATGGTGAGTCCATTAGCACCGGGGAGTTCAATATTCCTCTGAGTCAGCTGATGTCAGCTGATGCAAGCTGTGCTAATTGTTAGGTTGCAAGACAGTTGCATGTCCCTGCAGATAGATAGATAGATAGATGATGTATATATATATGCTGATAGATAGATAGATAGATAGATAGATAGATAGATAGATAGATAGATAGATAGATAGATAGATAGATAGATAGATAGATAGATAGATAGATAGATAGATAGATATATATTTATATATGTTTTTTATGTCTTTTTTTTCAAGAGTTTCACATTTTTCCCCCCAGTAGATTTGTTCAAATAATGAATTTAATTTATCTTTTTTTTTTTAGTCTCACATGTAAACAGCCAGCATCTGAGGCTCTTGTAGGCTTTAGCTTCATGTCCTTGAACTATTGTTAGATTTTTTAACCATTTGTTCTTCCAAAGCTTTGACTGCCACTTTTTTTTACACTAAATCAAATGAGAATTTACCGAAATAAAAGCAGATAAAATCTCTAAACACCCTATTTTCAAGATATACTTTAAAGATTACATTCAAGTTTAAAGTTTTTGTTTATTTTAAGTTAACAGGTTTTAGGTTTCCTGTAAAACATTTTATGTTGCTCTCTAATTCATAAATATTGCTATATTGGATACATTTGCATTGCGGCCTTTGAAATGCTACGTAAACATCTAAACCACATGGGTTTTACAAAACGGTTCAGCACACCATTACTATTAATGTCTAACATGGAAAAAGTATGCTCATGCCCAATGAAATATCAAGCTACCATGGGCCTTTTGGAGCTCAAGATCAGCTATCTGGATAGATGTATTGTATAGTTGCCTTAAACAACTTTTACTGCCAATCTCCGAAATGTGTTTAGCTCTCACAGATGAAATAAAAAGGACATTACAGTGAATAGTGTTACCACTATTGAAAAGCCTTTTGCCATGAGGAGCTCAGAGGATCAGGCTTGCTCTGAGTTTGAACAAAAGGCTACAGTAGTTTTCACATTTGGGTTTGCTATTTTCAAAGCACAAAGATCGCTACTATGTTTCACATCAATCATGCTAATAAAAGAGACTTGTACTGAAACGCGGTATTTCCCCCACAGACCACCAGGGCGGCCGAGAAAACCTTTGTTCAACCTGAAATGACTCATTTAATCATCCAAAACGTTAACATATTTACTTATTTACTCTTCAGCAATCCCTCACACTAAGCATGTTTGTAGCGACAGTGGA